>PVJO010024596.1:0-24114 GCA_004026905.1 Hystrix cristata | reverse complement strand
TTTTTTTAAAGGGTTCTTCAGGAGGAGCCACAGCAGGGCTGCAAAAAAGAAAATTGACCTTGCGGTCAGGCCTGAATAAAGTGGGGGGAACGAGGGACAGAGAGTAGGTGACAGGAGTCCCTTGGGGTAGAGCTAGGCACTGGACTGGGAGCCACCTTCCGTATGTGCCTTGGGGCCCCATTTAGCATAAATATCCACCTCAGAGTGCACTCTCCTGACCTGTACAGGGCAGTGCCCTGAGCCTTTCCACAGGTCACGGGCATCTTCCACAACACTTTCAAATGTGGTTATGAGACCCATTTTCCAGATGAGGAAACTGGGGCCCAGAGAAGCGACACCTTTTGCTCAGGGGGTTGTACAGCTAGAAAGCGGCAGGGCCGGCATTCAAACCCAGGCAGCTGGGCTCCGGTGCTCAGCTGTGCAGTCGCTACGCCAACTGCCTCTGTCCAGTCACGACAAGAAGCAGCCAGGGGCCGCTGCTGGGAACACTTGAGTGGCTGTGAGTGTGACTCTGCGGCCTGATGCCAAGCCTCGGTGGTGCGCTAGACCACCCAGCCAGGCTGTCAGGGGACACCCCTAAAGTTCCCACCTGTAAGGGACTTGTCCAAGGTCACATGAACAGGAGACGACGGAGCTGCAACCGGTGCTAGCTGCTCTTGGCCTGGCGAGAAACCAGGCTGGTGCACGACAAGGCCCTGGGGCAGGTGAGAGGCCCCCCCGTGCACTGTGCGAAGGTCTTGGCTCCGTGCAGGGCTCAGAATCACTGCTGTGTGACCCCCCCCCACCCGCCCCAAGGGCCAGGTGGGCACTGCCCATGGGGCTCCGGAACAGAGGAGGCCAAGGCTCAGCAAAGACGAGCCTGACTTCCTGATTTCACTCCTCCCAGCCACATGAGTAAAACAGAGTGTCCCTGCTTTGGAATCCCTGGCATACCCACTGATCCGCCCAGGACGGACTCCGGCAGAAAAGAGCCTGGCCTCATCACAATGTCCCTGTCACGAAAGCCAGAGGTGGAACAGAGCAGGGTGAGAGGAGTGAATAGTGGCTGAGTGTGTCTGGGAGGCCGAACCTGTCCCAGCCAGGATGACCTGTATGACCAGGATTCCTGGGACAAGAGATGGAACCCAAGTGCTGGACAGGATTAGGGCTGGGACTGTGTCAACGCTGTACTTCCCATGTGTGCATCCAGAGGAAGCGCAATGGGCTCAGGGGATAACCCACTGGAGCCTTTAGGGACAAAGGGACACAGCGTCTGAGTGCACACCTGTAATCCCAGAACTCTGGGAGGCTGAGGCAGGAGGATCACAAATTTCAGCCCAGCCTGGGCAATTTAGCGAGACCCATCTCAAACTAGAAAATAAAGGGCTGGGGATATAGCTCAGTGTGAAGGCCCTGGATTTTCAATTTCCAGTACCACAGGAAAAAAAAAAGGGTGCAACATTGTCACATGCACACTGAGACAAGAGTGACACCAGCCCCCAAGAGCCTCCTGGAAGGTCCCAGGTGCTCTGTGCTAGTCCCACTTTTTCTGCAGGGTGGCAACACTTCAAAATCAAAAGTTCAAAGGAAAAAAACAAACAAATGCACTCACCCCGCACTTCCCACCCGCTTCCAATATCTGTTGCCCGGCGCCTGACATCATATCTACTTTGCTCATTTATTTTGTTTTCTGCCCGGCTCCGCTGCTGGAATGTCAGTCTGTGAGGACGGAAATTTTTCTGCTATGCGTGCACAATTCCAGGCTTCTGAGTGTATTGTCTGCATTGCACAATCACCACCACAATCAATCGGAGAACGCTTCCCATCAAGCTCGAAGGAAGTTCCGACCCCGGAGCTGGAAGCCCCCAGCCCACCCCTAGGTAACCACGTCTGTCTTTGTGTGGATCTGCCCACTCGGGACATCTGAGAGATGGGGAGTCACTCTGTGGCCTTCTGTCACTGGCTTCTGTCAATTAGTGCAATCATTTTTTTTTCAATACTAGAGGTTGAACCCAGGGTGTTTGCACTGAGCTACGGACCCAGCCTTCTCTTTACTCTTTATTTTGAGACAAGGTCTCAGTAAGCAGCTACACTGCCCAAAGAGCTTGAACTTGCGATCCTCCTGCCTCGGCCTCCCACAGTGCTGGGGTCAACAGGCGTGCAGCACCAGCTGCAGCTTAGCACAGTGCTTTCAAGGTTTGCCTGGGCCATGGTACAACTGAGGAGAGGGATTGAGGGCTCACTTGTTCACACAAAGCCTCCAGAGTCTGAGCTCGGAGTTGGGTGCTAAATATTTCCCAAATGGGTTAGCAAGCAGGACTGGAACCCGAACCCTCAGGTGCTACGCTCGCGCCCTGGGCTCCAACCAAGCACCGTCCATGCGGCTGGCTCCACTCCGCGCCATGGGACCTCGGGCAGCCCAGCCCCAGCCCCAGCCCCGCCCGGCACCTTGAGGTTGTGGCCGTCGAAGGGCAGGGAGCCGCTGACGAGGGTGTAGAGGATGACCCCGAGGCTCCAGATGTCCACCTCTGGCCCGTCGTACTTCTTGCCCTGGAACAGCTCCGGGGCGGCGTATGGAGGGCTCCCGCAGAACGTGTCCAGCTTCGAGCCCAGTGTGAACTCATTGCTGAAGCCGAAGTCGGCGATCTTGATGTTGGCCTCGGCGTCCAGCAAGAGGTTCTCGGCCTGGGGGACAGGAGGAGGCCGAGGGTGGGCCTCTAGTCCTGGCCCCTGCTGTGTGACCTTGGGCAACAACTTGACCTCTCTGGGCCATAGTCTGCTCTTCCACAGAGTGGGAATAATCTTAGTCCCTACTTCATGGGGTAGTTTGAGAATCAGAGTTAAGCCACGTAACAGGCCTAGGATGACACTGTGCCTCTGGCGAGTACTGTGTGACTGCTACCACACACGGTCTGCACAGCTGGGTCTTCAGCCAACTCCTGCACCTTCCTGAGCCTCAGTTACACTGAGCAGAAAACAAACGATAGATTGTTCAAGAGCCATAAAAAATGGAATAGTTTCATCTGCTTGTGCACTTATCATCTGGGAGGCTGTGGGGACCATCATTTTTTTGTTTCTTTGGTTTTGGTTTTTTTTTTCTTTTTTTTTTTCCTTTGGTTTTGGTTTTTTGAGACAAGGTCTCGCTATGTAATTCAGGCTGGCCTTGAACTCACTATGTAGCCCGGGCTGGCCTCGAACTCGCAGCAATCCTCCTGCCTCAGCCTCCCGAGGGCTGGGATCACAAGTACGTGCCATCCTCAGGCTTTTTAAATTTTTATGTTGAGACAGGGTCTTGCTAAGTTGCCCGTGCTGGGCTTGAACTTGGGATCCTCCTGCCTTAGCCTCCCCTACCTCCCGCCCCTGCAGTGGTGGGCAATGTACAAAGGTGCAGCTCACATAGCTCATCCTTAAACCAGAATCCACCAGCATCTTGGGCTGGCGACGTCTCCCTTCCTGCAGGTGGCCCGCAGGTGACTCCTGCCCTCTACCTCGCCTGACAGGCAAAGCAGCGCCCTCCATGCCTCCTCGCAGACCCAGAGTGGGGAGAAGCCTCTGAGGCAATCAACCCGACAGTGGATTTCATGCCTTTAGGATCTAATAATTCTAAAAATGAGGTCCGCACTTTGTATACCTGTTTCTCATTTCACTTTCCTTACTGTTTTTACTGTATATTTTACAAAATAGTACCCGTCCACAATGGATTAGGGAGCTTTTGTTTTTATTTCTTGAACCAGGCTCTTGCTATATTGTCCAGGCTGCTCTTGAACTCCTGGGCTCCAGTGCCCTCCTGCCTCAGCCTCTCAGCAGTATTCTTTTGTTTTGTTTGGCAGCGCCAGGGATCAAACCCGGGGCCTTGGGCACGCTAGGCAAGTGCTCTACCACTGAGCTACTCAGCAGCCTGAGCCCTGTGGTTCTCTCAGAGTGTGGTGAGGGGCCCCATGGAAAGAGTCACCTGGGGCTGCCCCAGCCAGGGCTCCCCCCACTTGTCCCCCACGCCCCCAGCCTTGCTTTGGCCACAGAAGCTCAGGTGGAAGCCAGGCGCACCCAGGATGCGGGAGGCGGGTGGGCTGAGCTGGGGTCCCCAAGGCCACAGTGGGGCGGGGCTTACCTTCAGGTCCCTGTGTACAATGTTTTTCTGGTGACAATAGTGCACGGCTGATACGATCTAGGGGGGGAACGGGAGTCACTCGCAGCTCCCACAGCCCTCAGCCTCCCTCGGTGGCCCACAAAGCCATGCACAACAAGACCCCAGGCCTCCCCCAAGGAGCAGGTCGAGCCCCTGGGGCTTCACACCCTGCTGCGGTGACAGCAGATGTTGTGGGACCCACACGGACACCTCCACTTGGATACCAGGCACCTTCATGCCCAGACAGTGGACTCTCCTGTTCTGGAACCTCACAACCAAGACACGGGGACGGGCGTCCCCCCGACATCCACACCTGCAACTCCCGGGGCAATGTTGCATGTCTGGAGATGGACCTGTGGGCCCCACTTACTGTCAGTGTGTCAGGGCGGCCCCAGGGGCCCAGACTGATCCCAGACTCCCCCACTTCCTCCCACGCCCGGGCCCCGCCCTCCCCACTACCTCACGCCCAGGCAGCCGCACACCTGCGAGTCCTCTCACCTGCAAATTCACACCCGCACTGACCCTGCCCTCCCGCTCCCCAAGCCTGGCACCCCTCGGTCTCCCCCCACCTGCCCGCCCGTCCATCCCTGCACATCTGGGCCGTCCTGCCGCTGAGCACCTGCAACCCACCACAGGCTGCCCGCCCGCCCGGCCTTGGGCCCTCAGCCCTCACCTGTCGGAACTTGGCTCGAGCTTCCTTCTCCTTCATGCGGCCGTGTGACACGAGGTAGTCGAACACTTCTCCTGCCGGGCAGAGGCAGGGTTGGGCGGGTCAGGGCAGGGCCGCAGGTGGTCGGGGCTGCCTGGGGGGGAGGCGCAGGGAGGGGAGGGGCCTCACCGGCACTTGCGTACTCCATCACCAGGTACAGTGTCTTCTCGGTCTCGATCACCTCGAAGAGCTTCACTGACACAGCAAGGAGGGAAGGGCGCAGGGTTAGGGCAGGAGGTGAGCCCATCACCCCCACCCTGCTCAAGACCCCTCCACGGCTCCCTACTGACGGAAGATGTTCCAAACTGCTCCACAATCTTTACCACCTCTTCTAGGTTTTTCTCACAAGAATGTCTGCTCGGTGAAGCCAGGGATCTGTACCTGCTTTTCAGTTGGGTTTTTTTTTTTTTTGACACAAGGTCTCGCTGGGTAGCCCAGGCTGCCCTCAAACTCACAGGGATCCTCCTGCCTCAGCCTCTCAAGTGCTGGGATTACAGGCGTGCGTCACTAGGCCCGTCTGTAGCTGTTTTTTTCACTGTGTCTCCAGCCCTGGTGCACAGGGCTGTGCAGTAAATATTTACCAAGTGAAAAAATGACCGGATGGACAAACACCGCCCCACATCCAGGCCAGGCAAAACCCTGCTTCTCTCAGAAAGGCCCTCCATCCCCATCACCTAACAACGATGACAATGACCATATGAAAATAACCAGACCAGACCCTGCAGCTCAGCAAGGAGGGGAGCCTCTTAGATGCATGATCTTATTGATCCTCCTGATGACCTTGACCTTGAAATGGGTCCTTTGATCCCCTCACTCCAGAGAGGTTAAGTGACTTGCTGAAGCCACACAGATGAGTCAGCACTCAGGAGAAACCGGGGCCCCTGTTATAACCTGCTCCCCAACTCTCCCTCCCCGCGCTGCAGACAGCAGCCCGCCTGGCGACCGCCCCTCCTCACCGATGTTGGGGTGGTTTAGGCCCTTCATGATTCGAACTTCCCGGAAGAGCTGTGCCAGGCCGGAAAGGAAGACAGAAGGAGGGTGAGTGGTTTGGGGATCTCCTCTCCAACCAGGGCCAAGCAGGAGGGGACAACAGGTTTGTTCCCACCCTGCGCCCCCTCCCTGGGCCTCACCTTCTGCAGGCTGCTGGGGTTCAGCTGAGTTTTATCGATGATCTTGATGGCGACCTAGAGGTAGAAGAAGGAAGGAACGAAGGGAGGGAGGCAGAGAGGGAGGGGGGAAAAAAAAGGTCAAGGTACCATAGGCTCTTGACCTGGGAGGGAGTCCCCCTACTCGGATCACCCCAGGACACCTTCCTTATGTCTTTTCCTGAAAGAGCTCTCAATCTGGGCCCCAGGACCTTTGCATATGTGGTTCCCCCGCTCCTGAGGCTCAAGTGAGTGTGTGAGGTGACAGATCTTTTGATGGGTGTGGCTGGGGATCGAACTCGGGCTCTTGTGCATGCTAGACAGGCATTCTACTGCTGAGCTACATCTCCAGCCATTTTTTGAGACCCATGCTGGCCTGCGTGGGTAACTTTCAATCCTCCTGCCTCGGCCTTCCAAGGAGCTGGAACTATAGGTGTGCATCACTGCACCTGCCAGGGGTGACCAAGATCTTGAGGAGGGGGCCCCCTTGTGAGGGAAACTCAGATCATATACCCACCACACCTTTGTTCTGAACATACAAACTGGAATAGCAATAATGACAAGCTAACACTCGCTGAGCATTCACTAAACTTGAGACCTTGGTCCACATGCTTTACAAGAGAGACTTCTTAATTTTCACAACAACTCTGTAAGGGGAGGAGAAAGATTATCCCCATTGACAAGTGGGGAAACTGAGGCACTGGGTGGTTGTTTTTTTTTTTGTTTTTTTTTTTAAATTTTCCAGCAGCAAGTAGCTTTAAGAAGTCTTAATCTAGCTGGGTGCAGCAGAGAATGCTATAATACCACCGACCTGAAGGCTGAGGCAGGAGGACTGCACTTTCAAGCCCAGCCTGGCGATTTAGCAAGACCCTGTCTCAAAGTGAAAAATAGAAAGGCCTGAGGTTGTAGCTCAGCGGTAGGAAACCCCAGTACTGCAAAGAAAAAAAAAGTCTTAATCGAGCCCTACGGTTTGGGGACTACCCCCAGGTACTCCCAGATCCACTGGTTTAAAGAACTCTTCCCTGGGGGCCCCGTTCCCTTAGGATCCAGTCTTCTCAGAAACCTCTGGAATCACAGGCGAGATCCACATATGGTGAACGCCGTGTTTCCTGTGGGGGAGAGGGTCCCTTTGCCTTCCTCATATTCTCACCAAAGGATTTTTTAAAATTTCGTCAAACACATTTTATGCCAGTATTGAGACGATCATATGGTTTCGCTCTTAATCTGTGAACGCAGTGAAGCACATGAATAAATTGTCAAATGGAAAGAACTCTGTATTCCGGGGACAAACTCAGCTCTGTCATCACACGCCTTGCTTTAGCCCATTTGCCAGTCTCTTTGCTAATATTTTGTTTCAGATTTTTGGTTTGAGGCCAGTGTGGGCAACAGTGAGACCCCATCTCCAAAAATTACAAAAAAAATTTTTCCCATCTATGCATAAGGAAGACTAGCCCATAATTTTTTATTATTTTATTTATCTTTTTTTTTTTTTTTTTGTGGTACTGGGGATTGAATCCAAGGCCTTCACACTGAGCCACATTCCCAGCCCTCTTGTTATTTTTCATTTTGAGACAGAGTCTTGCTAAATTCTTAAGCTGCCCAGGCTGGGCTTGAATTTGCAAATCCTCCTGTCTCAGCCTCCCAAAGTGTTGGGATGATAAGCACGTGCTACTGAGCCTGGCTCATAATTTGGTTTCTTGTCTGGTTTGCTCTTATGACTAATCTGGCAAATAAAACTCAGCTGGGCAGTGAGCCCCTTTTCTTTAGTCTCGGGAAGAACTGGCAGCTGGGTGTGGTGGTACATGCCTATTGTCCCAGTACTTGGGAAGCTGAGGCAGGAGGACTGCTGCAAGTTCAAGGCCAGACTGGGCTACACAGTAAGTTCAAGGCCAGGCTGAGCTACATGGCAAGATACTAAAAAAACAAACAAAAAAAAACAATGAAAAAAAAGAACTGGAACAGCACTTGAATGTTGAGTGGAATTTGCCCATAAAGCGTTCAGGGCCCGGTGTCTTTTTGTGTGCTGGGCACCGGAAAGGCCACCCGAGGTACAGAAATGGCTTCCTGTTGAGGCGGGTGCAGAGGAAATCGCAAAGCCCCCCATCTTTCCCCCTTGAGGGGGAACTGGTCTCCCATCCGGGTTGCAGGGTTGCACAAGGCCCTTCTGCAAGGGCGTCCTCGTCCAGCCCAGACCCCTGCTGTGGTGGGTGAGGCCATGTGCTCCGAGGGCTCCACGTGGATACGAAGTCCTTGAGAGCACGGGAGATTCTGAGGACCCGAAGTCCTGATCGGGCGGGAGGCAGCCCAGGGGCCTTCCAGACACCTGAGGTCTCCCGCTCACTTCTGGGCAAGCGCACATTGGTTCTTTTCCCACCAGGGCTCTTGGGAAAAAGCTGCAAGACTCAGGGACTCGCTAGAGGTCATGAAGCAAGCAAGGGCCGACCCCAGCCCAGCCCGGCACCCCACACTCACCTCCCGCCCGGTGAGGATGTGCCGGGCCAGCTTGACTTTGGCGAAGTTGCCCTTCCCGATGGTCCGCAGCAGGCGGTAGTTGCCCACATGGGGTTGCTCCTCAGGGCAGGAGGCAATGGAGTTCCGGCAGCGGGCACCGAGGGAGCGGCTGGACCAGGATGGCCCTTTGTCTGACGATCGGCCACTGCCCAAGGTGCCATGCTGGCGGGGGAGATGGGCATGAGCCATCCTGGCCCCTCCGGCAGCACCTGGGGGCCAGGGCAGTTCCTTGGGGCCCTGGCCGCCGGCCCCTCTGTGGATCCTTGTCAAACTCAGGCCACAGGGAACGGTGACCCAGCCCTTCGGGTCCTCCGCCCCTCTACAGAAACCTGCAGGCCCAGATTCTGCAGCATCCAGAGCCTCAGTTGTCCGGCTACCTCTTGTGACTGGCATCGCCAGCGATGCTGCGACGCTCTACTCTGGATGCTGTTTACCTCAACCCTGATCCACAGTGACCTCAATCCCGACCCAACGCTCCCTCCAACCGTCAGGGACCCTGGCATTGTTTCATCCTCACAGTCCCCATTCTAGCCCCCCAATTCTACTTCAACCCAGACAGCTGACCACCCCTAGGATTTTACAGGCGTCCCCCTTATCCTACCATCTCAGTTAACTGGTCAACTGTGGTCCTAAAATATATTAGTTACTGTTAATTTCTTGCTGAATCTAATTGATACATTTTTTTGTTTTTGTTTTTGCAGTACGGGTAATTGAACCCAGGGCTTTTGCACTAAGCTATATCCCCAGCCCTCTTTTTATTTTTTTACTTTGAGATGGACTCTCACTACGTTGCCAGGTTGCTCAGGCTAGGTTCAAACGTGCAATCCTCCTGCCTCACCCTCCCAAAATGCTAGGATTACAGGTGGGTGCCACCACGCCTGGCTTATAATTCAATTTGATCACAGGTAAGAATGCATAGGAAAAAAGAACATATATAGGGTTTAGTTTTAAACATCTCCTGAGGGTCTTGAAATGTATTCCCCACAGATAAAGGAGGAAGTACTACATTTCAATTATTGTTGCCCCATATTCTGCTCCAAACAATGGAACCAAGCCTTCCACAGTCCATCACTGTGGGAAACACTGTTTCGTCCCAGCCACCCTCTGTCACCCTGCACTCAGCGTTCGTCCTGCCCTGCCTTCTCCCACGCCATCCCACCCGTCTCCAATGTTCTGATCCTGCCGTCCTGTCCCTCCAGGGCCTCTCTCCCCCGCAGGTCACCTGCCCTGTCCTGATTGTGAGCCCCAGGGACTGTGCCTCCCTTTCAGGGCTGGGGCCCAGGGTGCCAGCGTCCCAGCCAATGCAGCTCTGCTCAGGCCGGGCCACCCCCATGCTCTCCTCAGGGCTGGGATGCAAGAGACAAAGGACCTGAGGAACAGAGGAGGCCAGGGAGCCAAGGCGCTGAGCCTGCCCTCGCAGGGAACCTGTGCCAGGCCACTTCGAGGTGATGACGACCCACATTCAAAGCACGATCCCACATGCTGCATCCGCATCCCCATCTCACAGGTGGGGGCACCAAGGCCCAAGGTGGCTATGTCCCTCACTATGGCCTGCAGCACTGGCCCACATTTGCACACCATTTGCACGGAGCAGCAGTCAACACCCCAGGTCAAGTTCTGTGCCAATGAGCACCTCACCTGCAGTTAAGTCCCACAGGTGCCCAACGAGGTGCCCTCAGTTTCCAGAGGGGAAACTGAGGCTTGGGGAGGGAAGATGCCTGGTCAAGGTCACATAATCCATCTACGGGGACAAAAAGACAATGTCTCTAAGACATTAGTCATTAGTGCCAGTAACAAACTGCACTGTTGCCACTTACTGGCATTAACCACACACCCACCAGCTGGAGCCACAGTGTGGGTCCGGTTCCCAGGTGCATTCTCCAGGTAGGGACCCCCAAAGGGTCCCCCAGGGCTGGGGCAGGGAAGGTACCCTGCCCAAAGTCAAAGGGCGGATGGAGTGGAGCACCTGGAATTCCCACCCTGGCGGCTGGCTCCAGACAAAGCTCACTCCAGCACCCATAGCTGCTGGCACCCTGGGGCCTCCTCCGGGGGAAGGCGGGGAGATTCTGGCCGATTAGGCCTCTGATCCCCACTGAGATAAAAGCACACAGAAGAATCACTGACGGGTTGCACCAGGGGCCTGGTGGAGGTGGGATGGCACCACCCTGCGGGCAGTGTGGCCGAGAGACCCACAAGGGCCAGCTAGGGTGGTGGGTGACAAAGCCCCCAGGGGACAGGGCAGGAGCTAAAATTGGCCAACACCACCAGCTGGCCCAGATCCCTCTCGCTGGCTGGTGCCCCAATCCTAGGCCTGTTGCTAGGAAACCTGGGGGCCAGCCTCCTGGTGGAGCACCCTAGAACCCAGGGTTGGGGTGCATAACCCCAGGTGGCCATCAGCGTAGTAACCAGGTAATAGGGAAGGGGCTGCAACCTCTGATTCCATAGGGAGACAGGCAACTCCCAGCCAGGATGGGTGGACAAGCAGAGCTGGAGGACAGGAAAGAAGTAGCCATGCTGAAATTTCCCCATTGCCCAGGTTGTAACAACAAAAAGAAGAGGAAGTCCTTGGGTGAGCCCCATTTTACAGAGAGGCTCAGAGAGGTGAGGTCATCTACCCCAGGTCACACAGCTAGCGAGGAACAGAAACTTGACTGGAACCTGAGTTTATCCAAATGATTAAAGTAATACTAATAATAACATGTAATCCCTGGAAAAGGTCCCCGGCACCGAGGTACTATCATCAACCCCACCAAGAACCAAGGAAACTGAGGCTGAGCAGGTTCAGCGAGCTCACACAACTAATAACAGCCCTGGGCTGTGAACACACAGCCTTCTGACTCACATCCACAGTCACACAGCCGCCAGCCTTTGAGGAGCGCTTCCTCTGTGCCAGGCCTCACCCCCATCGTCCTGGGTAACCCTCTTGAGAGACTCAAGTGGTCACCCCTATTTTACAGGGCAGGAAACTGAGGCTCAGGGAGGGAGAACCAGTTTGTGAGGACACAACTCAAATTAGCATGCACAGCCAGCACTTGAACCCAGGACCAAGACCTCCCTGCCACCTCCCTGTAGTAACCTGGGAAGGGAGGTGCCCTGACCAAGATTCCAAATTGGAGTTCTGGCCAATAGCAGCAACGGTGGGGGGTCTCTGTGAGGGAGATCAAGGGTGGGATAAATGCCTCTGTGTGGAGGTGACCAAGGGGGACACCGGGATCTGGCAGAAGGCCTGAGAGGAGGGACAAAGACCCCAGCTAAAGAGGAGTGGGGAACGGCTGATGGGCTTGTCTTCAGAGGCACTGGAGTGACCTGAAACGTGGGACATGGCAAGGGGGTCTCACTGGGATTGCTGGGGGAGGCAGCATAGGGCAGGCAGCCTGGAATGGTGGGAAGGGACAAAGCCACAGGGCAAGATCCTGGGCCAGGGACTGAACTTGTGGGAACTCCCACAGGACAGAGAAGGGGGCTTCCAGGAGCTGGCCAAACCAGAGAAGGGGCTGTGGACCTGGCAGTATGGAGGAAGGGGCTTCCTGGGCAAGGGATAGTAAGAGAGCTAAGAGCTGAGCAGTCCAGAGGGAGGTCGAGGGGTCTAGAAACTTGGAGAGCAGGTTTCAGCACAGTGACCCCAGCGCAGAGAGCACTCCAGGGGCTTCAGGTTCGGGAGTCTTCTGGAAGCAGGAGGGGACCCAGGCCTCTGGAGCTGAGGAGGGAGGGGGCTTCCTTGGGAGGCCAGACCTCAACAAGGGAAGGGGAGGCCCTGGGACAGGAGAAGGGACAGAGGTCTGGACGTCTAGGGGAAGGGGTATTAAAAGGGGTCAAGGGGCTGGAGGAGGGGGCTTGCCTGGAGCTGAGGAGCAATACAGGGAGGATGAGGCCTGGAGTCAGACTGGTCCCGGACCGAGAAATCCGAGTCCGGGCTGGGGGCCTGGCGCTTGGTTGGAGGCCAAGGCTTCCTGGGAGAGGAAGAGACCAGAGAGGGCCTGGGTGGCATCTGGGGGAGCCCTGGGGTGGCAGAAATCCAAGGACAGGACTGCTCGGCAGATAAGGGCCAGGCCCCGGAGTGGAGAGACCTTGAAGAAGCCGGGCAGGGCCCTGGGCCCAGGAAAGGTGGCATCGGCTTCCTGAGAGGCTGCCCACGACTGGGCCAGCGGGCGGATCCTGGAGGGGCAGAGGGCTGGGGCTCGGAGGAGGGGGGTCCGGGAAGCCGGCACCAGAGAGGAGCCCCCGAAGAAGGGCCGGGCTGGAGGCAGGGCGAGCGGGCCTGGAAGGGAGGGAGCCGGGGCCGGGCCTGGGGGGTCAGGGGACCCGCGATCCGGGAAGGGGCGAGCTGTGGGGTGCGGAGGGCGGCGGCGTGGGGGCTCCGCGCACGCCGGGAAGGGAGGGGCCCGGGCGGCGGCGAGGGGGCTTCCTGGAGGACGGGCGAGCCGAGCGGAAGCGCTCCGCAGAGGAACCCGAGGGGTCCCGGACAGGGGCGCCGCCAGGCGTCGGACCGGGCGGGGTGGGGAGGCCCGGAAGTGCAGCCCGGGTCAGGGGCTGGCGAGCCGGGTCGGGGGACCCGGGGTCGGGGCTCGCGGGGCGCGGGGTTCGGCGCCAACCCAGCCGGCTCCCACGGGGCCGGGCCCCACTCACCGTGTCCGAGTTGCGATCGTTGCCCGGGGCCAGCGCCGTCCGCGAAGACATCTTCTCCGGGTCTCGGGGCAGGGCGGCCGGGTGGGGGGGGCGGGGATCCCGGGGTCCCCTCTCCTCCCCTCCCCCCCCCGCCGGCCCGGGGACGCGAGCTCAAAAGCTGGGCGCCGTGGACGCCGAGTCCGCGCCGCGGGAGAGACGGGACGAGGGGAGGGGCAGGGACGCCGAGGGTCCTAGCGGGCCCGCGCAGGGAGGCCCGGGGGCGCCATGGGGGTGGCCGGCAGCGGCGGGGGCGCGGAGGGGGCGCGGAGCCGGCCGGGGCGGCGGCGGCGGCGGGGGGCGGTGCAGGGGCAGGAGGAAGGGACGTCAGGGGGCGGGGCCGCGGGGCCACGCCCCTCGCCACCGGCCCTTAAAGGCGCAGGCCCGGGCTGGCCGGGGGCTCTGGGGGCGGAGGCAGGCCCGGGCGCGCCCGCGGGAAGCGAGTTCCCACGGGACGGCGGAGTCAGGGCGGGCAGGAGGGGAGGGACCCGGAGGAGCGCCGAGGCCGAGCGCCGCCAGAGACGCGCAGGAAGACAGCGAGAGATGCAGGACAGAGACACAAAGGGACAGGGACGGACACGAGGCAGGCAGAGACACAAAGAGATGGACAGAGGGGCGAAGGACAGAGACATAAAGCACAGAAGGAGGGGGCCGTGGGGAAAAGAGAGAAGAGACACGGAGAGGGACACTGACTGAGCCAGAGACCCGAGCCCAGACGGGCGGAGAGACAGTGACAAAGAGAGATCAGAGAGGCAGGGGCCGACCCCGGGCCGCGCGAGCCCGAGCAGCGCCGCAGGGACCCCCGTGGCCCCCAGGGTGAGATCCACGCCTTGCGTCGTCTGTTCGAGGGTCTGCTCATCCTCTCGATCCTCAGTGCCCCTTCCTGAAAGCCAGATGTTGGTAACACCAGGGTGTCGGGCCAGCTCGGCAAAGCTGACTGTTAAAATCTCAGGAATTTTGGAACTCGTTGTTAACTATGGTCATTAAATGATGCAAACGTGCAATTAAATAAATTATATTAAAAACGAAGGTACTATACACTCATCACATCCTGATCATTTTGCTTCATTTTCCTGCTAGCTGTGATCTTGAGGTTATTTGCATCTTTTGTGTCCTTTTGAAATTGCTATAGAAGGTGGGCTACTGTGTATCTCTTCCCCAAAATGCTTTCAGGGACTCACAGCGCTAGCTGGAAATTGCCCCTGGTAAGAATGGTTACATCATGGAGACTGCCAAATATTTACCGGCCTGTAGCGGGTTGAGGGCGTCAGTTGCGTGGATTCACGGAGACGCTCCGGTGCTGGGCTCCGAGCACAGGATCTTTTCCTTGAGGTGGGGACCATCCTTACCAATCCATCCACAGCTGAGGAAACAGGCCCGAGGAAGAAAAGTTACATGCGGAAATTGACTGAGCCAGTGGGTGGCAGGGTTGGGATTTGAACTCAGCTATTCCCAGACTCCAAAATTTGGGCTCTTAACCACGATGGTTTCCTGTTTCCGGGAATAACAGCTGCAACTTCAGTGTGCAAAAACTCCAGATGTGTATAAATTGATTCACGGTGGGATGGGGATTGGAATTTCATTATTACTATTATTTACCAAATGAGGCTGGAAGAATTTTAAGCCTGGAGGCAACGAGAGATGTTCAGGATGGGCTTCTAGAAGCTCTGTGATCCCCAGGTCTCTACAGGGCGAGGGCTCGGCTACGGCGGTACGATTAGGGGACTCAGGGGCCCCGATCCCTTCCCAGCCATAGCGCAGACAATTGCAGTTCTCCCGCGCACCACACGGGGGCAGCAGGTCGCCTCCCTACAGACCCGGGACGCGCTTGAGGGCCGCCCCCTGCTCCTCTGTCAGCACCACTTCTACCCCATTTCCAAAATGAGGGAAGATTACGGGGGTGAGGGGTGCGAAGTAGATAGACCTTGAAAACTTTAAATTTAGTGAGAGAAGTCGGCACAAGGGTATTTATACGACTCCTTTTATATGATGTCACCGGGTGTGATGACACACGCCTGTAATCGCACCACTGGGGAGGCTGAGGCAGGAGGATTGTAGTGAGTTTGAGGCCAGCCTGAACTACATAGCGAGACTCTGTCTCAACAAAACAAAACAAAACATTTATATGACATATCCAGAAAAGGTAACTTCATGGAGACAAAGAGTGGGTTAGTGGGTGCCAGAGGCTGGGGGAAAGAGGAGCAGGGGTTGACTCTACTGGGTCTAGGGTTTCTTCAGTGGGTGATGCAAGTGTTCTGGAATTAGATAGTGGTGACGTAACCTGGTAAGTGCACTAAGACCCATGAATCATGCACTTTAAAAGGTGAATTTTATGGTGTGTGAATGATATCTCAACTTTAAAAATTAAAAAGGAAAGGAAAACAAGCTAGGAATGAGGACCCACATCGGTCATCCTAGCTACTTGGGAAGCTGAGGCAAGAGGATCGTGAATTTAAGGCCAGCTCGGACAACTTAGCAATTTTGAGAGAATTGGATGGGAGAATCTTTCTCAAAATAAAAAATGAAAAAAGAGCTGGGATGTAGCTCAGTGTGAAGGCCCTGGGTTCGAACCCTAGTACTGTACTAAAAACAATAATGACAATAATAAATGTAAATAATGCCAGGCGTGGTTTTGCATGTCTGTAATCCCAGTGCTCTGGAGGCTGAGGCAGGAGGATCACCACAAGTTCAGGGCCTGGGCTACATGTAAGTTCAAGGCCAGAACTACATAACAAGACCCCATCTCAAAAAAAGCAAAATGAAACAGAATATATATGTATATATAAATTAAAAAATAAAAAGGGCTGGGGATGTAGCTCTGTGCTTTCTGAGTTCAATCTGTAGTACCTACCCCAAAAAGGAGGGGAGAGGGTTGGACATCGGTCACTACAGATTGAGGACCCAGAGCTGCCCGCAGAGGCCGCCCCAGGAGGCTGAGACCTGCCCTCCCCTCCTCACCCTTGACCGGACCATGGAGTCCCCTCCCCCACAGCCTGTTGTCCTGAGGGTTCAGGCCCTGATCAGGGGCCTTCAGACCTTGCAGTCCTAACGCCTGATCCACTTATTTCCTGGCCTCTGTCCGCAGTGCTCAGGGACTGGTTGTACATATCAGCCCCAAAGCCCATCTCTGCCGGGGCCAGGGATCCAAGCTGAGCAGACTCAGGCTGGGCCTGGACCCCCGAATGGCCCTCTAGCCCTAATCCCCACATCCAACATCATCTACCCCATCCCCAAATCCCCAGCCCCAACCACACTCTCTACCTCCTTCTCTATCACCCATTTCATCTTGGCAGGAAGATGGTCCCCAAAGCCCCCTCCAGTCCTCAGCCCAGTGTCCCACTTTACAGGCTTTTTTTCCCCTTTCTTTCAGTACCAGGGATTGAGCCCAAGGCCTTTGCAGTGAGCTACAGCTCCAGCCACTTTTCTTTCTTTCTTTCTTTCTTTTTTTTTTTGAGACAGCATCCCCCAAGTTGCTACATTGTTAAGGGTGAGTGAGAATTTGCAGTCCTCCTGCCTCAGCCTCTCAAAGTGCTAGTATTACAGTGGGAGAGTCAGAGACCCAGAGAGGGACAAATGCAGCCCTCAGTCACTTTAAACTGTGAAAGACAAACCAAAGTTGTGTCCCTGGGGGAGAAGGCACCGCAGTAGGGGCACAGAAATGATAAAGAAGGCCCGGGGGAGCAGAGACCAGAGCGGGGACTTTTAGGCAAAAAGAGTATGATTCCAAAGCCAGTCCTGTTCCCCTTCTGCAGGGCCCAGCCTCCAGGCCAGCCGATTTTCCAAGTCTTGTCTCCACAGCGGGGCCCTGCAGAGAAATGCGCTCCTCTGGGGACCCCCTGGTCCCTCTGGAGGCCTCAGCCTGGCACCACCGGCCGCTCTGGGCTCCTGTCCAGCAGGGATGTCTGCCTGGGGTGCCCAGGATGGCGTTGTCACCTTGCGAGGCGTGAAGAGCAGGCAGGGGCGGGTGGCGGATTCCGGCCTGGGGCAGGGTGGGGACAGAGCTGCAGGCCTCGTCCTTCCCACCCCAACCGCAGGCTGCCTAAAAGGGCAGACAGATAATGAGTCCTTCCCGCCCTGGCCCCAGAGAGGGAGGGGCTTCCTGACAGGAAATTGTCCTCCTCTGAGCCACCCCCCAGATCCAAGCTTGCTGCAGTCCTGGCCCAAGTAGGCTGGGGACAGGACATCGGTGGGGACAGAGACAGGCGCGGAGAACAGCGGTGAGTGTGCTGGCAGGAGGCGGGAGAATTCACTCCACAAATCCCCTCAGAGAAGGGGCTGAGATGGGACCTGCGCCCCTCACCCAGAAGGGACGGGGTTGAGGCTGCAGAGGGGCTGCTGAGGCTGGAGCCCGGTGGGTGAAGCAAAGCGAGAAGGCAGGAGGTGGGAGCAGCAGGTGGGAGCAGGAGGCCTGTACAGGGGAGACTTAGGGAGCGGCGGGCGGGGGACTACTTGGGGAGCTTGGGACCCTTGAAGCCAGAGAGCAGTGGGACGTCAGTGGGTCTGTTCTGCCCCGAGTTCAGATGGGAAGGCTGAGCCCCACGAGGACCTGGTGTCCCCTTCATCCTGAGAGACGGGATCTTAGAGACGGAGCGGAGGTCTCAGACATGGAGCTGGGGTTGCAGACAGAGCCGGGCAAGCTTGGGACTGGAGGTGGCCGTCAGCTTGACAGGGGCCGGCTGGTGACGGGATATGTTTGGCTCAAGGACCAGACTGGGTTGTACGGGTTGGAGTTGAGTCTGGGGACTCCAGACGCTGAGGACTGCAAGGGGCTGGAGCGTGCAGAGGCGACCCGCACGGAGGGTCAGGCTTCGGGGAGAGACTGGCAGCAAGGAAGAGGAGGAGGGGCCCGCGGAGGGAAGCGCTGGTGGCTGAGACATCCTGGAGGGGCGCCGGCGCTGGGGGCTTGAGGGATGCCTGGAAGTGAGTCAGGGGCGGGTACCGGGAGGCAGAAAGGGAGCTAGAGGGGGCAGGATGTGCGGGCAGCTTGCAGAGGGGGTGTTGGAGCCAGGAAGGGGAAAGAGGTCAGGGCCAGTTGGGGGCAAATGGTGCTGCCAGGTAGAGGAGCGCTGGGCATAGTTTGGGGTTATTGGGTCCATTACTGAGCTGCTTGGAGCAGTGTCGCATCTAGTTTGGGCAGCATGGACTTCAGTTGGAGAGAAATTGAAGCCTGCGATGATGGGGGTTTGGGTAGAGCCAGTTTCACCGGGATGTCAGAGCTGGTTTTGGGGATGTTGGGGCCCTTGTCAGGATGAGGCTTGTGGAAGCTGGTCTGGAAGATGAAAGCCAGAAATCAGGGTGTGAACAGTGTGTCACACATCGGGGGATATCGACCGCACACATGGGGGCTCCAGGCAAGGGTTGCCATGGTGACTGCCTCCCTGGGGGACAGGGGACCATGGAGACTAGAGGGAGGTCAGACAGTGTTTCTAGAAACAGAAGGGCTGAGAAGCAACAGCTGATTCTGGAGCTCAAAATAAGTAGAGAAGGGGGTGCATTACCCTGGAAGGAGGCGCTCTTGCCCCCAGCACCACCCTTCTCCCAGGCCTCCACCCAGCCTCTCACACTGCTCCATTCCTACCCCTCATCTGGCCAGAAACCTCTTCTGGTTCAAAACAACCTACAGGTTGAACAATAGTAAAAGGAGTGAGCCTCAGCAGCCTTATTTACTCAATTTTATCATAGTCACACAGTGGAATATTATACAGCCCTTAAAACAAATGAACTGGAGCCATACGGATGGACATAGCTAAATCTTACAAGCTCATAATGTGAGCAAAAGAAAAAGAAAACATCAAGTTGCAGGATGCAAATTGTGAGCTACCATTTATGGAGAGTCTGAAGCCGTGGTGGGCAGTCCATCACGTTGGGACACAGTCGATGCTGGCAGGGGCTGCAGATCTGCCCAAGTGGGTGGACAGCACAGCGCAGGGGCCAGTTCCCTTGGGAGAAGGCAGCACTCAGTGGAACTGGGGGAGGCGTCGGGGCACTGCAGTGCACTTAGAGTCTAAATAAACAAAACAAAACAAATGAAAGGAAAGCATGTAGTGCAAATGTTTGCTAGGATTATAAGCACCAGGATGTGTATTGTTCTCTATACTTTCTTATTTGTTCGTTTGTTTTGAGACAAGGTCTCACTATGTAGTTCAGGCCAGCCTTGAACTCACCATGTAGTCCAGGCTGGCCCCCAACTTGTGGTGATCTTCCTGCCTCAGTCTCTTGAGTGCTGGGATTACAGGCATGAGCTACCACACACAGCTATTTATTTGTTTGTGGTGGTACAAGGGATTTAACCCAGGGCCTTTGCACGGAGCTACATCCTCAACCCTTCTTATTTCTTCTATTTTGAAATAGGGTCACTCTAAATTGCCAGGCTGGGCTTGAATTGGCGATCCTCCTGCCTCAGCCCAAGTACTGGCCAAGCCAAGCCATGCCCAGCTTAGAAGGGTGCTTTTTAAAATCATGGACGAGGGCTGGGAGTGTAGCTCAGTGGTAGAGCATTCCCAAGCATACGCAAAGCTCCTGGTTTGATCTCCAGCACTGAAACAAGCAAACAAACAAACAAACAAAAGTAGCCTTCCATGGCTCCCCAGTGCCCTCGAGAGAAAGCTCACGTCCCTGCCATGGGGTTCCAGGCCTCTGTGGCCTGCTCCCCAGTGACCTCTCCAAGGACCTATCATCTCTCCTCCCCACCCAAGGAATGAACTGTCCGCCTCCTTCCTTCCTTCGTTTCCTGTTTAGCACCCATCCCAGAGAGCCTGCCCCCAGCTTGGAGCCAGGGACATGGCAGTGACTGAGACAGACTCAGCCCTGCCCTCCTAGGCTCCCAGGCCAGCGTGGGACACAGACCTGTCCCAGGGTAGAGATGACCTAGAGTGGACAGGGCTGGGATGGGGGCACCCAGGGCTGCAGGAGCCCCAGGGGAGGGCCCTGACCCAGCCTAGGGGTCAGAGAAGGCTTCCTGGAGGAGGGCACATTGGGACTGAGTCCCAAAGTCTGAAGAACAGACTTCTGCTTAGAAGGACAGGTAAGGTGAGTGGGGTGGCACACACCTGTGATCCCAGCACTCTGGGAGGCTGAGGCAGGAGGATCACAAGTTTAAACCCAGCCTGGGCAGTTTAGCAATTTAGTGAGGCCATGTCTCAAAATAAAAAACAAAAGGGGCTGGGATTGTGGCTCAGTGCAAAGGCCTGGATTCAATCCCTAGTTAGAGAGAGAGAGACAGAGACAGAGACAGAGACAGAGATAGACAGACAGAGAGGTGGAAACCCAGAGGATCCTGGAGGCAGGAGGAGGCAGGAGGAGGAGGAGGAGGTAGTGGGCTAGAACTGGTGAGGTGTGCAGCTCCCAGACCATGCAGGCTGTGATGAGAGGCCTGACCTTTGTGTCAAGGGCACTAGGGAGCCACGGAAGGCTCAGAAGAAAGGGAGGAGCTATATTGAGGTCCTCAAAGGTGGGGTGGGCGTGTCGAGACAGGAGACTGGACACCAGGGAAGAGTCTAGGGCAGGGACATATGCAGGGGCACAGTCTGGAATAGGGGTTGTGAGAAAGGAGGAAGGAAAAGGGCCAACGATTGGAGAGAGAGAAATTTAGAGGTACGATGGGCAGGACTCGGAAAGCTATGAGCCCTCGAGGGTGGGGACCAGATCTGATTTAGCCTCCACGTCCCCAACGCCTGCACAGGGTTGGCCATAGACCTAATAGGTTTTTTTGGTTTGTTTTCATTTTGGTAAAACACACAAAACAAAATCCACCATTTTAAACCATTTGAAAGCAGGCAGTCCAGTGGCATTTAGCAAATTCACCACGGTGCCGACTACCAGCTCTATCTTGTTCCAGAAGTCTTCATCCCACTAGAAGGAAATACCTGTAGCACCACCCCGGCCCCCTGAGCTGGCCCTCACCAGCGTCCTCTCCATCCCAGAGGAGTAGCCTGTTCTGGATGTTTCCCACCGGGCTTCTGCTCCAGGGGCAAATGAGATGGGAAGGAGAGGGGACTGGCTGGACCGGGAAGGGGGGGGCAAAGGCAGATGCCTAGTTGGCAGATAGGAGCTGAGGTCTGCCTCTGGCTGGCCCTGCTACCTCCCCGCCAGCCTTGCCCTCTCTGAGCCAGTTTCTTCATGGAATAGGAAGGCCAGTTACAGGAAAACTCCAGGGACACAGACAGGGAGGAGGGGAGGGAGAAGCCTGAGCTCAGGGGAAGAAGCCAGGCTCTGGAGCCAGATGGATCTGGCTGCAAATCCTAGCTGTGCTCCTGAACCCCAGGGAGGCCTTACACAAATGCCTTTGCCTTCCTGAGTCTCCATTTCCCAACTGCAAAGTGGGGATAATAAGCGAGTGTGGTGGTGCGCACTTGTAATCTCAGCACTCTGGAAGGCTGAGGCAGCAGGATGGGAAGTTGGAGCCCAGCCGGAGCAACTTAAAGATTTAGCAAGAGCATGTATCAAAATAAAAAAGGGCTGGGGATGTAGTTCAGTGCAAAGGCCTTGAGTTCAATCCCCAGTACCACAAAAAGGGGGGGTGATATTACCCCCCCATAGGACTGTGCAGATACAAGGGGTTACCAGGTGCTCAGAACAGTGCCCTGTGCATAGGGACACTGTCATCACCGCCATCGATGGTCTTTCTTTCTCCCCAGGTGCCCACCTGCCAAAATGCCCATCCTGAAGAGTCTCGGGGTGACAGATTCTAAGGTGCCCCGGGCAGGGACACTGCCCCTGAGGTCCTCTCGGAATCCCTTTGAGGAAGTTTCAGGGCATGAGGAGGAGCCCGGGGAGCTGGGACCCCTGCCCAATGGAACGTCGTGTCGCCGCCGCGTCACCCTGGAGAAGCTGGTGGGCCTGGGTCCCTTCCGGCTGGGCTGGACCCCGGGCCGACGGGCTGGCAGCCCCGGGGATGGGCAGCCGCGCTCTTTCCTGGGCCGGATGCTGGGCCCGGGGATTCGCAGGAGCTCGGCGGACTTCGGCCTGCTGGCACGGCTTCAGGGGAACCGGGACCATGGGGATGAGGGCACTGGGGACGCAGCACGGAGACTGGCCTTCCTGCGGCTGGGCCGGGGGACCAAGCCCCGGCGTGCATCCCTGGCAGAGAGGGTGGTGCCTGCGGGTGAGGCTGCTCCTGAGCCCCCGCCCAAGGTCCCAGAGCCCCTGAAGACGAAGGAGCCATTGTCAGGTGAGTGGGGGTCTGAGGCTGGATCCGGAGGAATCACAGTGCTGGGCCTCTCCTCCAGCAGGCGTCAACTCTAGGCCGACTCATGTCCAAACGCGACCCTCATCCCCACCTCCCAGCCTGGTACCACCTGGGCAGCTTTCCTAGGTGGCCATAACAAAGGTCCACAAACACGTGGCTTAGGATGGCAGAAGGTGTCCCCTGTTTTCCTGCTTCTGGCGATTTTCCCGCCATATTTTTATTTTTTGTTTTTTTGAGAGAGAGTCTGCTATGCAGTTCAGGCTGGCTTTGAACTCACTGTGTAACCCAGGTTGACTTGGAACTCATAGCGATCCTCTTGCCTCAGCCTCCTGAGTGATGGGATGACCAGAGTGTGCCACCATGCCTGGCTTGCCAGCCAGCTTTGACATTCCTTGGCTTGTAGACGCATCATTCTGATCTTTCATCTTCTCATGGTGTTGTCCCTGTGTCTCTTCATATCATTTTCTCTGTGCGTGTGTCTGTCACTGTACCTCAATTTTCCCTTTTATAAGGACACCAGACTTACCGGATTAGGGCCTATGATCCTATGACCTCTGTAAAGACCCTATTTCCTATTAAGGTCACATTCTGAATACTGGGCATTCAGACTTCACTTCTTTTTTGGGAATACACAATTCAACCCATGCCACCACCCCATCTCCATTCTTGCACCCATTCCTACCCCACATCTTGGCATCTTCCTCGATGCCCTTACTGTCCCCACGCCATAGCACCATAGTTACCCCACTCCTGGAATCAGTCTCTACCCTGGGATGTCTGCCTGCTCCTCCCCACCCCACCCCCCTCTTGCCATCTTGGACTCATCTCCACGCCTGGCACTGTGGGGCTCCTCCCATCTCCAGCACTGTCCTCCTCTACTCTCACTCTTCACCCCAACCCCCTTCTACCCCATGACCCCCTTCTAGTCCCCTCCATGGTCCTTCCTCAACCTCCGATTTCAACTGTGCCCCCAACTCAGCCTCCTCTTCCTCCGTAGTGCCTCTCACTTCCATCCCAGTCAAAATCCTAAACCCCCATCCACTTTCCTATCCTGAGTCCCAAAGGTCCTCTTTAAACTCCTGCCAGTCTCTACCTTCTTCCCTTCCTCTGCTGCCACCTGGACACATCTCTATCCACATCGCCAACCCATCTTGACCTCAACACCAACGTCGTACTTGATTCCTTCTTCTTTGCGCTCTGTGGATTCCCAGCCCACTCGTCCCTGCCCACTCTGGCCCCATGCAAGGCTCCTCCCTCACCCCAGCCCCGTTCCAGCTCCCCACCTGTGGCCACTGTCCTGGGCACCTCCAGGACCCCCGCTGTCCTCTGATGCCCTCCACATCCTGGCCAGAGGCTATTTCAGCCCCAGCTCCCAGGGGACTGGGAGGGCACTTCGGGGAGCTGAGGAGGGGTGACTGGAACCCCCCCCCCGCCTTCTGGAAACGGATGGGCAGAAATAGCGCTGGCCAGGAAACGGTCTCTCTGCCAGGGAGGAAGCAGCGGGGGAGGTGTGGAGGGTAACTCTGGGCCGCGGGACCCTCCTTCTGCCTTCACTCCGGCCTCTCGACCCCACGAGTCCCCTTTACGGGGTCAGCCTGCCTGTTCAGAGTGCCAGCTCCCCCTGACGCCGTCCACTCCCAAAGATCCTATCTCTGCCCCGCCAGGTGGACCCATTCCCTCCCTCACCTGGCCCCGACCTCCTTCCTCTCCACCCACCTCTCTGAGCCTCCTCCATGCCCTGCTTTCTTCCCCTCACCCCTCACTTCCCTGACCTAGCCCCTCCCCCCCCCCCCCC
>PVJO010024595.1:0-24123 GCA_004026905.1 Hystrix cristata | reverse complement strand
AAATTTTATTTATTTGCCTCATTTAATATAGGAATAGAAACCATTAAAATGACATAAATTATTAGAATTATAACTAGGACTATTTTTATAACATTATTGGACTGCACTAACATGACTTTATTATTCTAGGCCCTAGGGTATTCAAAGAAGTTGCACATATATGTTATTCAAGTAACTCAATTGCAAATACAAATGTGTCATTGGAAAATATAAAACAAGGATAATCTTTCTATTCTTTTCATTTATTGAGGAAGTTTTAATGTTTTAATGTACATATTTAATGCTTACACACAAAGTCAACATTGTGAAACACTATTTGTGGAGTCAAATTCACAAAAAATACACAAAATGAATTAGAATTCTCTAAAAGTCTTTTTTTTTATATAATATTCAAAAGAGGAGAACTAGAAGGGGAATAGAAGGAAGGGAAAAGGGAAAGAAGGGGCAAAGGGGAAAAAATGGGAAAATGTAAATAAACCTGCTGTAAATAAGGAAAGGGGGAAATGGAAGGGAGAGGTGGGGAAGGCGGAGGCGGGGGACCAAGATACATCATGTACAGGTACAAAATAACCATGATAAATGTGATCATTATGTATACAAAGTACCAGTATATGTTCTTGGTTAAAAAAACAAGTCTTTTTAAAATTAGTTTTATTGGCACATTTTAGGTATACATGATGATCACACTCATCAAAGGGAATTTGTAACTCTACATAATATATCTTGATTCTTTTTTCCCCCAGTGACCTCCCCTCCCTTCACCCCCTCTTCCCTCCCTAAAAGTCTTCACACCAATTTATACCTCCAGTACTGGGAATAATGTCAGGGCATACATGGCAACATACAGGGTCTTTCAAGACCAAATTTTATGAGACTAAGAGAATAATAATGGTTAATACACCGTGTATTGCTATTTTCAAAGTAGTTACTCAGAGTACAAGCCATAGACAAAAAAGATTTGCTTTTACAAAGAAGAAACAAACAGATCACAACACAACTCTCTTTTCAATGAACTCAGAGAAACCAGTAATATCAATGAAACAAATTAGCACATATATCAAAAGATTTTTGAAACAATGAAACAGGAAATTTGGAGAATTATCTGAACTTACTACTTTCTATTTATACTTTCTCATGTATAGTTTCTCAGAAACCCTGTGATATTTAATCTTGTGTGTCTGATTTATCTCACTTAATATTATGTTCTCAAGTTGCATCCATCTACCTACAAATAGTTCAAGTTTACCTTTCTTTTTGGCAGAATAGTACTCCATTGTGTACAAATACCACATTTTCCTTACTCATTCATCCATTGATGGACATACAGGCTATTTCCAAAATCTAAATTGTGCTGCTATAAAAATGGGTATGCATGTATTCCTGTAATATGATGATCTTAACTCTTTGGGATGATACCAAGGAGGGGGATAGCTGGGTAAAACGGAATTTCTATTTTTAGTTTTTTAAGGAATCTCCACACTGATTTTCATAGTGTTATACTGATTTACATTCCAACCAACAGTATAAAAGAGTTCCTTTTTCCCTGCACCCTCACCAGCATTTGTTATTTGATTTTCTGATGACAGCATTCCTTCTGGGGTAAGATGGTACCTCAGTGTAGTTTCAATTTACATTTTTCTAATGGCCAGTGATGAAAAACAAGAAAAGGCTTGAATAATTTCCTACATATAAGCACTGTAGAAAAATGAGTCTAATGAGCTGAATTTTATTCATGAAGTTATACAGCTTAAAACTGAGTATCGTATTTGATTCTTTTTTCATATTTTACAAAATAAATGGTCATGAAGGACTTGATTTAATTTTAGACGCCACTGTTTTATTCTCCAACCTTAACATACAATTTCAGTCACCTGCAGACGACCTATATGACACTAGCTCCTTAGGGTACCACCCAGTGACACCGCAGCTGTCTTAGTTTGTGCAAATATACGTCAGTGTGTTTGGACAACAATAAAATCATCTAAGGACACATTATCAGAATATATCCCAGTGTCCCCATCTTGAAGAAATGTATGACTGTGGAGAAACTGGTCCTGATCACTAATAAAGACGTTCTCAGGGTTTTGAATTAGAGGAAGCGCCTGGTAAGGGCTGCTGTGGTTGGAAATGAATTTTCTCCACAAGGACTCACTTGATCAATTACTCTTAGAACTGGACAGGACACTCCCTGATTTCTACTTTCTTGACACTACACTGAGTTTCTCCAGAGTTTCTGTCATGGAAAACATTTCTCATCTTTGCGGTTGGCTTCTTTTATCTTTGTGTCTATTTCAAGCTACAATTCCCTTTGTCAATCTGATCCTACCTACCTTTTTATGATTCAAATATGGGTTCAACCTCCAACACCAAAAACAAGCCAAAAGAAATACGCAAAATATCTGGCAGACTTACAGAATCCTTTCCTGCTTTTCAGTACTGCTATAGAATTTGCACATACGCACAAACATACACACACATACACACATACATGCACGTATGCCCACTTAACAGAACTACATGAGTTATGAGGAAGCCGAGTAGGACCAACATATCGGCTAAGGCAAAGAGACACTACTCATATTGTATTGGCCTTGCTTTTCACGGGGTTACACAAAACGTGGCCTTACGGGGAGAAAAGAAAAGATGTATTCGGGCTGCCATTCTGAAGGCGAAGTATGAACGGCCCACTAGAATACTCCAAAGGCCTTGCTTGCTTCATGCACTGATAACAATTGCTTTAAAAGGCAAATTCTTTAAAAGAAAAATTCAAGATTGGCTATTTTAAAATGCGTATCACATGGTGTCTGTGCTCTATATAAGATTAGCCAACTTTTGTTACATATTAATAGAAAAGATTCTCCAGACCTGATGAAATTAAATGAAGAATACTAGCAGTTATTTAGATGGGAAGGAAAAGCAATTGTGAGGTTAAAGCTAAATAGAGTAAAACTTTGGTCTGCAAGCATAATTCATTCCAGAAACGTGTTTGCAATCCAAAGCACTTGTATTTAAAGCAAATTTCCCCATAAGAAATAATGGAAACTTAGATAATTTGTTATATAACCCCAAAATATTCATAAATATGATTACATACTATAAAATGATACAAAATAATAAAGAAAATTTTAAAAATATAAAGAAAAAGAAACAACCTGCACTTACCTTTGTAAACCTTCATTGGTGGTGTGAAGAAGACAGGAGAAAGGAGGGTTACTGTGGTAGGAAGAATTTCACTATCACTAACAGAATCATTGCTACATATTAGCTCAATGGAATCTTTTCTTTTCATGCAACTTTAACAAGCAATCTATCCAATAACACTTGCTTTTGCCTTTTGAGGATTTCGCAGAAATATTACATGGTTGTTAGACAGATTCATTGCTCACACTGCTACAGCCTTATTTGGGTGGTGATTGTCTACAAAATTTTTCACCATTTCCCACATTTTACACTCTCCTTAATCTCATTTGAAGTGAGGGATTCCTCCACCTTTTTCTCCTCCTCTGCAGATGTGATCTTTTCCATAACTTCTCACTGTTGGGAGGCCATCACCCACAATTTCACAGAGAAACAGAGAGAGGAGAGAAAGAGGGAGAGAGAACAATTGTGATCATGTGACACTTGGCATCATGTACTATTTATATTGCAAGGTATCACTTGTTTATTAAGTTAAAATTAGTAATGTTTTCTCATCTTGTGGAATACTCACAGAACAAGTTATTCACAATCCAAGGATTTACTCTAATTATAATTCTCCAAATGTTCCCAGTATTTGTTTGGTGACTGATTTTAGCACACAATAAAAATAAAAGCCTTCTATTCTGCCACAGAGAAGGATAAACTTGAGTCATTTATAGGAAAATGGATGCACCTTGAGACCATAATGTTAAGTGAAATAAATGTTAAGTGAAATTAACTTAATTTAAATGTTAAATATCACATGGTTTCTCATACATGAGAAACCCAAAATATAAATAAAGAACAAAGTAAGAGATAGATAATAGGAAACAATGATGAATATTTTGCAAAAGGAAAGGAGAGCAAGAGATGGAGGGAGGGGGAAGGGAGGTATGCAGAAGAAGATGAAAAAAATTAAAATGTGTCATGTACAGGTACTAACCCCCATAATAAATGCAATCATTATGTAGGGCAAATGTGTGCTAACAAAAATTAAAATAAAAAGGCTTCTACATCTAAATGCAATAAAAAACAATTTTTAATGGGGAAAAATTGTAAAAATACATTGTTGTATGGGCAAAGTCTTGTTTAAGTATTTGGGTAATTTCCCTCTTGATTTAACTGAGGACTGATGGGCAGCATTTTCTACATTGGTAACAACAGAACTGACTCTATACTGTGGATTAAATATTTGTTCATTCAAACACCAGTGATATCCATGTATAAATGGTGTACATACCTCTGCAAAATCAAAACAAAACTTCTTTTTAGAGACTTTTCCCCCACTATTCCAATAGTTCAGAATGACAAAATATTTCAGTATATCTTAACATAAACATTTAGGAGCTGGAGAAGTAATTCTGTAGTAGAGCACTTGCCGAGCACGTGCAAGCCCCTGGGCTCAGCCTTCAGTAGCATAATAACTAGACAGATAAATAAATAAATGCAAACTAACTAACATCCATATTACCTGGAATACTCAGAGGAGAGAATTCATTGTAATAAAATAAGAACATCATGATTAGATAAATGTGAACCCATGTGTGTTCACGGTTCCTAGCCAGTGACAAAAATTTGCCTTCCTGCTGCTTGTAAGAAAAGACAGACAATAGAAAGTAGGGAGATCTTCCTCATATAGGAAGGGAAACAGGAGTTGGAGGGTAGGGGGAAGGAGGAGGGAAAAGGGATGGAAAAAGGAGAATTCAACTTCTTTTTGGTTTTTTTTTTGGTGTCAAGGATCGAACTTGGGGCCTTGTGCTTGCTAGGTAACCACTGAGCTAAATCCCTAGCCTTTTTTTGGGGGGTGGAGAATTCAATTAAAAATGGAAATAGAGCTGGAACTGAATTAAAAATGTAAATGTGAAGGGGACCTAGAGTTGGAAGGAGCAGGGAAGAATGGTAGTGGTAGAGGAAAAAAAAAAGAATTAGAATGTGTTTTGTACGTTTACCAATTCCCCACAATAACTGTAATCATTGGTCGGGGACTTAGCTCAGTGGTCAGAGTCCTTGCTGAGCAAGTGCAAGGTCGTGAGTTCGATCCCCAGCACCACAAAAAAACAAAAAAATGAACAAACAAAAAAATGTAATCATTGCATAATGCAAGTGTATACTAATAAAAAATTTTAAAATTAACAAAAGGGAAAACAAGACAAGTTCCAAGTTCTTTCATTAGTATTCATGTTCTTCAAATTCCAGCCTTTATCTCTTCCACCTCTTTTATCTCTCATTATTTTCCAAGTAAATTCTTAAATCTAGGAAATTATTTTTTCCTCATTCACTTGTTTATTATTTCCACAAATATTCACTAAGCCTCAAACATGTATCTGGCACAGTTTCAGGCATGGGGGATATGCACTAAACAATATACAAAAGTTACTGCTCTCATATAACTTATACTTACAGGGACAGAAAGAGATAGATACTAGAGCATAACTATAATAAATATGTAGCTAAAGATTATGGGAAAAGGTCAGCAAAATAATTGGCTGGAGCAGGGACAGGGGTAGGAACTGTCTGCCCAGTAAAGCATTTCACAAGTTCCCCGATCTATGATTCATTACTGAATCCTGGGAAGCACTATAGCACTAATTTACAATATGTTTTCCATATCGTATTATGGTATGCCATGCGGTAAGCCAGAAACAGCAAGATTACAGGGAAGAGTCCAGGATTATAGTTTCTAACTCTTCACTTACAATCTGTCTGGATGGTTTTCTCATTCTTTAAAACGAAAGATTTTGCCTAGATGAACCTCAATATCTTCTGAAATAGAATATCATCGTTTTATACGTGTCCTTCTCTACATACAATTTTATGAGAAGAATGTCTTTTATATGTGTTCTTTCTTCCGGAAACATCCATATATTAATAGGTAATAAGCAATAATTTATACTAGTTGATTTGCTGATAAAAGTGTTTCTAGTCTCAGGTAGGCATGGTAGCACAGGCTGACCCAGGAGGATTACCATGAGTTTGAGGGCAGCCTGGGCTACATAGTGAGTTCAGGCATGGGGGATATACCTTGAGTACACAGTGAGACCCTGATAAAAAATCCAAACCCAAAAGTAAACCCCAAGTTTTCAGTTTCATCATCAAAACACTATTCAGCAATGAACAATGAATGAACAAGGTTTGTTTTTTTTTAGCATACACCAACCTTTCTACTAGCTGTAAATATTTCATGCAGTGAATTCTCTCTCTCTCTTTCTCTCTCACATGTGGATTTTTTATTACTGCATGTTGCAATACATGATAGTCACATTTGTTTGGGGGAAGCACTATGTGTATATGAGCATAGCAGAACCTGAATATTTTCTATCCCTTCACTCCCCACACATCGCACATACTCCATCCTTCCCTCTCCCCTTCATCCCCTTCTCCATCTCCAACAAGCTGTCTTTTTCCTCCTTTGTCTCACTCTTTTATGTTTTATATTTCTCGTAAAACAAAACAAACTATGCAATGTTTAACTTTATGTGTCTGACATATTTTACTCAATATTATGGCCTAGAATTCCAACGATTTTCCTGCAAATGACATGATCTCATTCTTTTTATGCCTGAACAGTATTCCACTGTGTGCATTTTTAAAGAATTTAGTTTAGCCTCATGTAGTGGCATAGCCCTTTAAACTCAGAACTCTCGGGTGGCTGAGGAGGAGGATCACAAGTTCAAGCTCAGCCTGGTCAACCAGGTGGCTTGGTGAAAACCTGTCTCACAATAAAAAATTTTAAAAGTGCTTGGGATACAACTCAGTGCAAAGGTTCAATCCCCAGCACCTCAAATATAGATGACAGGTAATACATAGATAGATGAGAGATAGATGGATAGATGTTAAGAACTTAGTTCAAGTACTCGGGGTTCCAACACATCATCATTCATGCGCAGTGAATACAAATGTTTGGTTTAAAAAGCGCTGGTTATTGCTAAGAATACCTGCCTACAAGGCTTTCATGTCATCTGAAGTTTGTACGGCCACATCACTAATCAATCAAACATTTTTCAAAAACATTACCCTGAAGTAGACTCTTCAGATCAGCGGCTCTCAAACTCTAACCTGCTGGGAATCACCACTGCAGGCTCCGACTCAGGAGGGAAAGTGAGCTCAAAGTCCGACTAGACTCCAGGTTTCCCTCCCCGTGCGCTGACTCTGCAGGACACACCGAGCAGCAGGGACCAGCAGACACCGAGCATCACTAAACGTGGCTGCAACATAAATGTTCCGGCTTCGGTTATTTACAGCATCATCGAACAACTGAAGCTACTTTTCTCCCCACTTAAAAAACATGTTTGTGAAAGAAAGAGAAAGATGAGGAATTGAAAGACTGCAACAAGCCGATGTGATAGTGCACAAAAAAATGTTTGTTTTATTATAGTGGGTCATTCTATAGATAGAACCATATTTACACACCATAAATATGCCAAGAAAGCTGACTGAGGTGAAAGCCTTATGAATATTACACAACACAACTAACCCTACAGGACAGCAATCGTCCTGGCTCAGCCAACAGCGCCTGGTCTAATGTAGGGGGTGGAGGGCTGTGAAACTTCTTTTTTTTTAGTTTCATTGATTTAAACAATAACAGAGCCACTAAGACTGGGGAACAAAGGAAATATTGTCTCTGAAAACTTTCCAGGAAATAAATACATGTTGTGTGATAAATACATGTTTCATTTCCATATAGCACTTATGGAAACGGTGCCCACACTCGATGCTCCGTGGACGCCCAGCCGAGCCGGCTCAGAAGCGCGCTGGTGACGGGGTGGCTGGCAGGCAAGTGGACCTTCGCATGAGAACAGCTGTGTGCCACCAAACGATAAATGCCCCGATGCCACTTGAGCGGTAGAGCGCCACGGCCAAACCTAAACAACGTCAGAATAGACTGTTGAAGCCAAGACACCTTGACATTTGAAATCCCAAATACAGAACTAAGTAGCCACCAGAAAATACGACTAAAGCCACGGTGTGGAAGGGGGGCTGGCTTCCGCCCGCCCTGCCCTGAACTCCTTCCCCTCTGCCGGGCCACTGTGCCTTGGAGCCAGCTGACAACAGACTGACACCTCCACAGACTGGGATGTCTGTGCACAGAGACACATGCACAGGGAGAGTACCACGTAAAGATGGCACAATGAATCTCCAAGCCAAGGAAGACTGCCAGCAAAGCACGAGAAGGGACACCAAAGCAGCGGAGAGCCAGATTTTTCCCCTGGATGTGGCCCCAGTCACATATTCTTGATTGGTGAAGATCAATCCCATTGATGAAGCCGAAGTGATCAGGCATACAGACTGGAAGGAATATTTGCAAAGGATAAAACCAAAAGGGCCAGATATATTCTACAATACACAAGAAACTACTATAAGACAACAAGGAAGATATCCAAAGACCGAAAGGAAAAAGGATATGATCAGGAAATTTATAGAGGAGGAAACTCCAAAGTTGAGTTTTGTGGCAGAGATTGCTTAACTTTTCACCTATCTTTCTTGTCTTGTCTTTCTGTTTGTTTGTTTTGGCACGCAGCCAGACAGTATTTGTTGCCATAGCTGGGGATGTGGATGGTTCCAGTCTTGGTGGAGGCAGTCCAATAGTTCTGGCTAGAAGGGAACATAACGTATGAGACTCCTTACACTCCTCTGTACAGAGAAGACACGGGCCTCTATGGAAGCATTGTGCTGGGGAGCTGGGAGCTGTCTGGGTGTCCCACACTGAAGGAGTTGATAAACTAAACGAGGGGCTGAGAATTATGGAGAACAATGCAGTGATATCAGAAGCAATGGGCCAAGTGACCCACCAATGTGAGCAAGCCTTGAAAATACAATGAAAATTATGTAAAAGAAAATGCAAGCACAACATTGCGTATTTTACAAAAAGCATATTAAAGAAATACATATTAAACATTTTAAAGTTGCTGCCTATGGAAAATAAAACTAAAAACGAGAGTGGAAATTGAGAGGGCAAAAAACAAAATAGACTCAAATGGATGAATTCACGTCTACTATACAGTTCCTTACTTCATTTTGCAAGCTTCTGACAAGAGACTGAAGACTAACAATCAGAACTTTTTACCTCTGAGGCCTGATTTCCTTCACAGAATCTGATTTTCATGAGGTTATTACATTCATTGTCAATTATTTTTAATTATCAATTTTTAAAGAAATCTATATTCAGCCTTCACTGCTCTTTTCCAATTTAATAAGCATTTCCTTCTAATCACCTGACCCACTGCCTCTGCAAAAACTCAACGTAACAGAACAATAAAAGAAGTATAGCATGACAATAAAAAAGGGGAAAACCAGCCACGGACTGCATCGATTTTAAAGAAAACCAATATCCACACAAAGCCTTCCATCACCTGTATAGGTCATTATGTAAACAGAGTAGATCCACTAAAAGGTGGATTAACAATGACAATAGATTAGATTATTCTCTTTTTTGTAAGAGCTAGAGATTGAACCGAAGGCTAAGCAGACAATTTGCACTTAACCAGTGAGCTATATCCCCATCCTGAAATCATCTATCTTGCTTAAGCCCTTACTTAAAAACAATTCAGCTTTGCTTATATAACTGATCATAAAATCTACTTTAGGAGAATTCAAATTAATAGAAAAATGGTCATATCTATTAAAATGACACTGGAATTGTCTCTGGTGTTTAAATAACAAAAAGCAATTTGCATTCATCTGTGCAAATTCCTGAAACAACTAGCAAATTTTTATTTATTCCTGTTATCTTGTTAACAAAGTCAGTTTTCTTTAAATAATCATACCATCTGAAACAGTTATTCCTGTGGCTGCCCAAGACTTATTTTCTTTTAATTTTGTAGACTTTTTCCACTATTTCCATGTGTAATGTGCCTTTGTTTATCAAATTCCTCATTTCTCAGACTTCCTCATCAGTTGCCCAAGATTCCTGCTCAAATACACCAGGAACTTTTGAGTCCAAACCCAGCCAGGGCCAAAGGATGAAATGGCTCTGCTTCTCCATTTCTCCACAATCACCATTGTGCCTAGTGGCATTTGTGTGACCAGTCATTACACAGCTGCAAGGAGAAGTGAGTTATCTGCCGACAACAAAAAAATATTCTGTGTGCTGAAAAAACTCAATTCCTGAAAATAAAATCTCTATAAATATAAAATTGGATTTTTCTGTGCTGCAGGTACATGCATTTGTCTTATGAACATGCATTATGTTTTGTTTTATGACTGACTATAGCAATTCAGTAATATCTAGGATGAAAAAAGAAATGATTTGGGTTTAGAAGTAATTTAAATATGCCTTAATTGGTAAATGGAATTTTAGAGTTTGGATTTCATTATACGCTACATTTAAGTGATTTATCTTATTTGCTTAACTCTTTGGAGGAGATAAAAAAGAAAACATTTTAGACTTAAAATGTAAGGTGCTGGTAGCAGTTTTTTCTGAAATCATTACCTGCTATCAGGTCTCCTCACTGGGCATCACCAGCTCACTGAGAAGTGAATCTGTGTATAGTGCCAACAAGGAGCAACCCAGCAGTCTAGATTTTCTCATTCATTAATGAGTTCCATGCTGCATTCTCCACATACTGTCCCACATTGTCTTTATTATCAAGTCTTTTTTCCTCTTTCCCACTGTCAAACTGTAAATAATGTTTTGAGATCAAGAAACCCAGAAGCTCCCATAATTTCTTCCCTTGTTTGGCTGATTTTTTTTCAACATTTGACTCATTCTACCTTTTTATTAAAAAAATTTTTCTTCATCATTTTTATGTAATGAAATTGGTGTACTAAAGTAGATCTGACTAATCTTCCAACTCACCAGGGAGTCCAAGTAGCTCTTCTTCAGCCTCATCCAAATCCAAATCCAGGAAACTCACTGGCCCACCCTACTGAGACACTGCTTGATGGGAAAAAGCTCACCTTTTTATCCTGATATGTGTGATTCTTTTACGACATTGCAAAAGTGGATATGCAAATAGGGAAATTAATATACACACAGAGAGCAAAGTTGGAAATACCAGTAAACCCAAACAATGAATCCAAGCAATGATTCCTAAGCTTAAGTAACAGATATGGTGACTGCTTCCCATCAGTGATTTCAAAGCCACAAATAATACCTTTAATAATTTTCAATAATGATAAGCAAATATTCACACCTTACATGGCCAAATATCAAAATTAGAACACTGGACAATAAAAAGGTGCAGTGAAGAACAACAGCAAAATACAGATCCTCTGGGGCCTTGAAAATAACTTCGAGAAAAAGAAAAAAATTAGTAGATCTCCAGGAATCAAGAAAGAGCTGGAGGAAAACCAGAAACTACAGAAAAACTGGAGGAGGAACTGAACACAATACAGAGAAAAGAATGAAGCAGTAGTTAGTTGCCATCATGCACCACTGGAAAGCAGACACTAATGACAGAGATCTACATACTAGCAACAGTCCTTCCATTCAAATGGACCTTCAACTCTAAGCACACACAAAAAAATAGAAACATGAGAAAACAAGGCAACATAATACCTCCAGAATCTTCCAAATCCTTCAAAGGTGATCCATGGGGCATTGATGGGGAGGAAATCAAAAGTCAAACAAACAAACAAAAAGTCAAACAGCTGAATAACAAAAGAAGAAACAAAAAGTCAGATGCTCTGTAAGATCAATAAAATGATCAATAAATGCTCAAAGATGATATAACTAAACAACAGATTTTAAAAATACAAATGATCAATGAGCAGAAGAACACACTAAAAAAAAGCTAGCTGAGCTAAACAAAATGATACAAAATATGAATTACCAATTTTTCAAAGAAGTAGAGTCCATGAAAAAGTACAAAACAGAAACAGATTAAAATAAAATCTGTAGAAAGCATGGCCAGTAGAAGAGACCAATGTGAGAAAACAGTGTCAGAACTAGGAGATATGTTGGTACTTGTGACCATACACTCAGGGATACTTTAAAAACAGCAAGAGATTATGAAAAATAGGTTCAACACCTGTTAGAAAACACAAAGAAGACTCACCTAAGATCAACAGAAATTGGTAAATATCAGAAGATGGCACAAATGACATAAAAAGATGTTTCCAAAATAATAGGAGAAAACTTTCTGAATATGGGGAAAAAACAACATATAGATGTGCTAATGGAATTAATACATCAAGTAGGCTGAGCAGTTAAACAGAAAGAAGAAAACACAAACAAGCAAAAGAAAATAATGCAATGACAGGAATGTGTCAATATTTTTCAGTAATAACTCTCAATGTGCATGCTTTCCACTCTCCAATCAAAACAAACAGATTGGCAAATTAGATAAAAAACAAACCCCAAAGGTATGCTGTATACAAGAACACATTTAAACCAAAAACCAATTTGTAGTCTAAATATCAAAGGATGGAAAACAGTATTTTCATGCAATGAAAGCCAGAAAACAAGCAGAGTGGCTATTCTATTTTTAAACAAAGCAGACTTCAAGCCAAAAATCATAAGGAGATACAAAGAAGGTCATTTCATTACATAGTGGTAAAGGAAACAACACACAAAAAAGAGATAACAATTATAAACATATATGCACCACACACTAACACATCCAACTTCATAAAGCAACACTACTGGACATAAAGGATGAAATAAAATCAACACAATTACAGTGGAGGACCTCAATACATTACTAACACAAATTGATCAACTAAACAAAAATAAATAAATAAATCAACAAAGAAATATCAGAATTGAATCTCACTCTCAAACAAATGGACTTAATAGCTATCTACACAGAGTGTGCCACCCAACAAAAACAGAATACACATACTTCTCAGCAGCACATGAAACTTTCTCCAAAACAATTCACATATTAGCCCATATAGCATGCTTAAGTAAATACAAGAGAATCAAAATTATCCCACACATATTATCAAATCACAGTGCAATGGAACTAGAAAGCAATGGCCAAAGAAACCACAGAAATTATACAAACAAATGAAGATTAAACAGTATGGTTGTGAATAACCAATTGGTAACAGAAGGAATCAAGGAAGAAATTGGAAAGTTAGTTAATCAAATGATAATGCCTGTACAGCATACCAGAACACATGGGACATAAGGAAAGCATTCCTAAAAGGTAAGTTTATAGCTATGAATGCCCACATCAGAAAAACAGTAAGCCCAAAATTATAACCTAATTTTGCACTTCAAGACTTTAGAAAAACAAGAACAATCCAAATCAAAAGCTGGTACAAGGGAGGAAATGATAAAGATCAGAGAAGAAATTAATAAAATTGAAAACAAAAAACTCATAATCAATGGATCGAGGTGCTAATTCTTCAAAAGTATAAACAAAAGAGAAAAAGCTTTAATGAATCTTACTAAAACAAGGAAAGAAAAGACCCACATCTGTGCAATTTGAAGTGAAAAGGGCAAAATAACAAGGGGTACTAGTGAAATCCAGAAGACTCTTAGTAACTACTCTAAAAACATACATTCCAATAAATAGGAAAATCAAGAAGAAACAAATGCATAGATATATATGAATTACTAAAATTGAGCTAAGAAAATACAAAAACTTCAATAATCCCATGACAGGCAATGAAACTGAGGCAGTAATAAAAAGCCTACCAACAAAGAAAAGCCCAAGATCCAATGGATTCCCCTCAGAATTTTATAAGAAATTGAGGAAAGATCTAATGACAATACGCCCCAAATTCTTTAATGAAATTGAAAGGGAAGTACTGCCAAACTCACTCCTGGAAGTCAGTATCACTCTGAATCAGAAACCAGACAAGAACTCAAGTAAAAATGCAAAGTACAGGCCAATCTCACTGATGAACATAGATGCAAAAATCCTCAATAAGATACTAGTAAACATAATGCGACAAATCATTAGAAAGATCATACTTCATGACCAAGTAGACTTCATCCCAAGAAACAAAGAATAAAAGCAAGAACAAAGATTACATGATCATCTCAATAGATGCCAAAAAGGCCTTGGACAAAATGTATCATCTGTTTATGATAAAACCCTGAAGATAATTGGTACAGATGGACCTTGTCTTAATCTGGTAAACGCCATTTATAACAAACTTCCTGCTAACATCATACCAAATGGAGAAAAGCTGAAAGCTTTTCCTCTAAAACCAGGAAAAAGACAAAAATGTTCATAGTCATAAAAATGCTCATTATATTCCTGTCATATAGTACTTGAAATATTAGCCACAGCAATAAGAGAAAAGAAATAAATAAAAGGGATATATGTACAGCAAAGGAAGAAGTCAAACTATTCTTATTTGTAGATGACGTGGTCTTTCACACTCAAAGCTCAAAAATTCTATCAAAAGATGTAGACTTAGGAATAAATTCAGCAAGGTAACAGGATAAAAAAATCAATGCAAAACCCCAACAGTGTTCCTATATATCAGTAATAAGCCCACAGAGAAAGAAATTAGGAAAACATTACCATTCAAAATAAAGAAAAATTAAATACAGTTGTACCTTGGTTAATGAACACTTTTCTTTGTAAACAATTTGGTTCACAAACAGAGGCATTTGGCAAAATCCTGTTTTTGTTTGCAAACTCTGCATCAGGTGACAAACATGACCACAGCCATCTTTCCCACATGAACACTAATGTGGCCATCTTTTCCAGAACCATGGATTAAATTAAGTTTGTGAACTTAGGTACTGCTGTACTTAAGAAATAACCATTTTAACAAAGGTGGTGAAAGACCTCTATACTGAGACTACAGTACTCCAAAAAAGAAGACTGAAGAGAACATCAAAAATGAAACAGTACCCCTGTTCCTCGACAGGCAGAACCCATTGTCAAAATGGCCACACTACCAAAACTGATACATAGATTTAATGCAATCCCAATCAAAATACTAAAAGCATTCCTCTCCCAACTATTAAAAAATTCTAAAATTCATATGGAATGAGAAGAGACCCAGAATAGCAAAAAGCAATCTTGGGCAACAAAAAGAAACCAAGAGGTATTTCAACCCTATATTTCAAGTTATATTACAAAGTTACAGTGATGAAAACAGCATGATACTCTCCGATAAACAGAGACACGTGGATCAGTGGAACAGAACAGAGGCTACATAAATAACTCCAGGCACATTTAGCCATCTGTTCTTTGACAAAGGGGCCAAAAGCATGTGCTGGAGGAAAGACGGTTTCTTTAACAAATGGTGCTGGGAAAATTGGTTATACAAATACAGAGGATTGAATCTAGACCTATATCCATTGCCATGTACCAAAATAAAATAAAAATGGATCAAAGACCTCAATATTACAGCAGAAATACTTAATCTGCTAGAAGATAAAATAGGTGAAACTTGAAGAAATAGGCTTAGGCAAGGACTTTCTGAACAGATTCCCAGTTGCATAAGAAATAACATCAAGAGTCAACAAATGGGATTATATCAAATTAAAAACTTCTGCACAGCAAAGGAAACAACCAACAGAGTGATGAGACAACCTACAGAATGGGAAAAAATTTTGCCAGCTACTCCTCTAACAGAGGATCAATACCTAGAATATATGAAGAACTCTAAAAAATTAGACTCCCAAAAATAGAAGACCCAATAAAAAATAAGCAACTAAAATGAATAGACACTGCTCAGGAAAAGTGTAAATAGCCCATAAATAAATTGTTTAACACCCCTGGCTATTAGAGAAATGCAAATTAAGACAACATTGAGATTTCATCTTACTTCAGAAAGAATGCCTATTATCAAGAAGTCAATAATAGCAAATGCTGGTGAAGCTGTAGGGTAAAGGGAGCCTTCTATGTTTCTGACAGGAATGGAAACTAGGACAATCACATTGAAAATCAGTACAGAAGTCCTCAAAAAAAAATAGAACTTCCATTGACCCAGCTGTTCCTCTTCTAGGTATCTTTCTAAAAGAGCTGAATATATCATAGTGACACATGTATACCCTTGTTTATAGCAGCATGAATCATAATAGATAAATCCTGAAAGTGGCCCATATGTCCATCAACAGATGAATGGATAAAGAAAATGTGATATTACAAACAATGGAGTACTAACCTGCCACAAAGAAGAATAAATTTGAATCATCTGTAGGAAAAAGGATGCACCTTGAGACAGTAATGTTAAATGAGCAAGCTTAAATATTGCATGGTTTGTTACCTGAGAAACCCAAAGCATAAATAATTTCAAAAGCAAATAAAAGATAAGAAAAAATAAGGTTACAGGTCTTTTGCAAATTGCAAGGGGACCAAGAGATGGAGGAATAGGGTTGGGAGGGCAGAAGAGGAATGTAAAATGAATTAAGATGTTTTATGTACATGCATCAACTTCTAACAATGAATGTAATCATTATGTACTTCAAAGATGTAGTAATAAAAATTTTAGAAAGTTTAAAACAAGCAAAATTAGAATATGGGCTAGTTTTTGCCAATGTCTAACCTAAGAGCTAGTCTCAATACTTAGACAGTAGACAGGGCATATAATTATTCACATAAATGTTTAATGTGTCAGGAAGAGTTCTGCTCTGCAAAGACAGATTTTTTGTATGGGGGACCCAAAGATAAATTCCCTCTTTTGAATAATAATTCCTTTGGATGAAGCATCAGGCCCATACACAAAATGTTCATATAAGAAAAGTGGCAATTTTTCTGCTGTAATGCATGTGGTTTTTAAACTTCAATATTGCTCATCAAGCACCAGATTTAAAACTTAGTAATATATGACAACTATTTAAAATATTCAAAATATTCAAATATTCAAACAATACTCAACTTCAAATTATTATATTTCTAATCCTATCAAGTATTCGAACACTGTACAAAGACTCTGTCATTAGAGATTTTGGTAGTGATACCTAAAAGATATTACAAAAGAACAAGAGACAAAAATTTTAACAACCAATTATATTCAAAATTTATTTTATTTTATTTATTTTTTTTTGGTGCTGGGGATCGAACTCAGGGCCTTGTGAAAAATTAGTTTATTTAAACTAACAAAGTATGTTTATTTTAAAAGGTAGCACCTGAAATCAGTAGCAAAAATATTATTTTTGTAAACCATGGTGGAACTAAATATATTTAGTAATATATAGAGATGACAATATAATATGAAATTTACACTTCATATACCAATTAAGTTTCAATGGAGCATAGCTCTATATGTAAAAGTTAAGGCCATACGAATACTAGATTTCCTTTGAAAAAATGGTCCACAACTTCCCAAATGTGATGAGAGATGACAATTTAGAGTTAAAAAATCTCAGGGAATATGAAGCAGATTAAATTCAAGGAACACTATATCTAAATCCATAATAAACCAAACATGAAAAAAAAATCTTGAAAGCAGCTGGAGAGAAATGATATGTTACATACCGAGAACAAAGACTGAAATACTTGTGAACTTATAAACCATGAAATCAACAGTAGGAAAATATCTTTACAGTGCTAAAAGCAAAAAACTATCCATCCAGAATTTTATAATGCTATATACAACACAAATATTTTTAGGAATCATGGTGAAATAAAGACATTCTCAAATGAAGGAAATCTAAAAAAAATTGTGTCACCGACAGATCTGCTCTATAAAATTGCATATGATAGTTATTCAGACTGAAAGAAAATGCAAAAGAATGACAGGCATCAGAGAAAATACATTTTAATTTTAAATTTCCTTAAAATATGTGTGACTATTAAAGACAAAATCTATGATATCATTGTGTATGATTGCTAATGTAAACAGATGTAGTACACTGTACAGAAAGAGGAGTAAGAGAATCTACATACTCCAAGTCTTCTAAATTTTATTCTAAGTGGTACAAATTAATTCTAAATAGAAAAATCCATAATTATAATTGGTAACTATAATTTTCCCCCATGGTCACAGATATAGTATGAAATATGCCAGTAGAATATAGACTATATAGGCACTCCACTAGCGATCATCCTATCTTAATTAACAGTTTTAGAACATTCACCCGACAAAAGTAGAAATCACATTCCTTAATATGACGGCCCATAAAATAAGTCTTAAATGTACATGGACCCAGCTCTAAAAAAGAAATTGAAAGGAATCGAGTGCTCCCAAACTCAAGGAAGCCAGTATCACCCTGATCCCCAAACAGACAAAGACCCAACTAAAAAAGAAAACTGTAGGCCAACCTCCTTAATGGGCATAGATGGAAAAATACTCAACAAGATATTAGCAAAGAATACAGCACATCACCAAAAAGATTACATATTATGATCAAGTAAGTTTCACCCCAGAGATGTAAAAGTGGTTCAACATACGTAAGTCAACATATATAATACATCTCATGTATTATATATGTTGAAGCAAAGTCAAAAACCACATGATCACATCAACAGATGCAGAGAAGCCTGTCAACAAAATTCAACACCCCATCAACATTAAAAAAAAAAAAACCTGAAGAAAACAAGTATAGAAGGACCATAGCTGAATTTCATAAAAGCTATTATGACAAGCCAAGAGCCAGCATCATACAATGAGGAAAAACTAAAAGCATTCCACCTAAAGTCAGGAGCAAGACAAGGATGTTCACTGTCACCCCTTCTATTCAACATAGTATTTGCAACATTAGCCAGAGGAATCAGGTAAGAGGAAGAAATGAAAGGGAGATATATAAGAAAGGGGAAACTCAAATTATTATTTGCAGATGATGTAAGACTCTACATAGCAAACACAAAGGACTCCACCAAAAACTCTTAAAATTAATAACCAACTTTAGCAATGTAACAGGATACAAGATCAACACACAAAAATCATTAGCATTTGTGTACACCAATAATGAACTCAATGAGGAGGAAATGATGAAAACAGTATCATTCACAGTAGCTTCAAGAAAAATGAAATACCTAGGAATCAACCTAATCAAGAAAGGGATAATTTCAATTTCCTTACATTATTTAAGTATGCTTTATGAGCTGGTATGTGGTCTATTTTGGAGAACAACCCGTGTGCAGCTGAGAGGAATGTGTATTCTGCTGTTGTGGGGTGGAACACTCTATAGAAATCTGCTAAGTCCATATTTCTTTGTTTATTTTTTGTCTAGTTGATCTGTCTATTTGTGAGAGTGGGGTACTGAAGTCTCCCATTATAACTGTGTTAGTGTTTATTTGATCATTCACGGTCCTTAATATTTGTTTTATGTAGTTAGGGGCACCAATATATGGCACGTAAATATTAATGATTGTTATTTCTTCCTCTTGGAGTTTTCCCTTTAGAAGTTTGTAATGACCTTTTTTTGTCCCTCTTGATCAGTCTTGGTTTGAAGTTCACCTTGTCTGAGATTAGGATAGCTACCCATGCTTTTTTCTGGGTTCCTGGTGCATGTAATATTGTTTTCCATCCGTAGATTTTTCAGTCTATGAATTTCCTTTTGGGTTAAATGTGTCTCTTGTATGCGCCATACTGATGGATCTTGGTACTCTACATAGAAGACCCCAAAAATTCCACCAAAAAACTTCTAGATTTAATAACTAAATTCAGTTGCGTAGCTGGATGCAAAGCCAACAACCAAAAGTCAGTAGTATTCCTATATACCCATAACAAATTCACTGAGAAAGAAATAACAGAAGATATACCTTTCACAATCACATCCAAAAAAATGAAATACTTAGAAATCTATCTAACAAAGCAAGTAAAAGATCTTTACATTGAAAACTACAGTACTCTAAAAAAGGAAATTGAAAGGGATATCAGAAAATGGAAAGATATACAATGTTCTTGGGTAGGAAGAACCAACATAGTGAAAATGGCCATACTTCCTAAATTACTATACGGATTTAATGCAATTCCAAAAATAATCCTGGGCAACCAGACTAAGGCAGGGGGCATCACGATCCCCAATATGAAACTATACTATAAGGCTACTGTGATTAAAAACAGCATGGTACTGGCAAAAGGACAGACCTGAGGACCAATGGGACAGATTAGAAAATGCAGAAACAACTCCAAACACATTAAAGTACCTCATCTTTGACAAAGGAGCCAAACACCCTCACTCGAAGAAAGATAGCCTCTTTAACAAATGGTGCTGGAAAAATTGGCTTGCCACATGCCAAGAACTAAAACTAGATACATGTCTCTCACCATGTACTAAACTAAAATCCAAGTGGGTCAAAGATCTAAACATTAAAACAGAAGCATTAAATCTACTACAGAGTAGAATAGGAAGAACTCTCGAAGACATAGGAGTAGGAAAAAAATTTATGAACAGAACCCAGACTGCATGAGAAATAATACAAAGAGTCAGTGCTTGGGACCACATCCTATTAAAAGGCTTTTGTACAACAAAAGAAATCACCAATAGAGTGGGGTGAAAACCACAGACTGGGAAAAAATTTTTGCCCGCTTTCTCTCAGACAAAGGTTTAACATCTAGAATATACAAAGAACTCAAAAAAAATCAAACCCCCCCAAATTTAAAGACCCAATCCAAAAATGGGCATCTGAAATGAATATACATTTCTCACATGAAGAAATAAAAATGACAAATAAATACATGAAAAAGTGTTCAACATCACTAGTTATTTGAGAGATGCAAATCAAAACAATGTTAAGATTCTATCTTGCTCCAGAAAGAACAGCAATATCAAAAAATCAATCAATAACAAATGCTGGCGGGGCTGTGGGGAAAAAGGAACCCTCCTCCACTGTTGGTGGGAATGTAGACTGGTCCAACCACTGTGGAAATCAGTGTGGAGATTCCTCAAAAACTACAACTAGAGGTTCCATTTGACCCAGCTATTCCTCTACTGGGCATCTTCCCAGAAGAATTAAAATCATCATACCACAGTGATATATGCACAACCATGTTTATAGCAACACAATTTGTAATAGCTAAGTCTTGGAAACAACCTAAATGCCCAAGAACTAGTAAATGGCTAAAGAAGATGTGGTTTTTCTACACGATGGACTACTACTCTGCCATAAAAAATGATAGAGACATTTGTAGGTAAATGGATGCACCTTGAGAACATACTCTTAAGGGTATGTTACTCACAAGTACACATCGAATTGTTTCTCTGATATGAGAAACCATAAGTGTAAAGAAGAACAAAGAGGTGTAATAGATATTATATAAAAGGAAGATAATATTCAAAAGAGAGGAGAACTAGAAAGGGAGAAAGGGGAAAAGAAGGAAGGGAAAAAGGAAAGAAAGGGGAAAGGGAAAAAATGGAAACATATAAATAAACCTGCTGTAAATAGGGAAGGGGGGAGCAGATAGGAGGGATGGGGAAGAGGGGGGAAAACCAAGATATATCATGTACGGGTACAAAATAATCATGATGAATATGATCATTATGTAAACAATGTACCAATACATGTTCCTGGTAAAAAAAAATTTAAAAATGAAAAAAAAAAGAAAAAACATTTGGAATGCTGCAAAAAAATAAAAGGAAAGAAAGGGAAAGGCCTCTACAAGAAAACTACAATAGTCTGAAAAGGAAATTGAAGACGAAATCAGAAAATGGAAAGATGTTCCTTGCTCTTGAATATCCAGAACCCAAATGACCATACATAGACTCAAAACTTTTGTATAGGTTCAGTGCAGTCCCAATCAAAATGCCAACAGCATACTTTACAGATTTAGAAACAAAATCCAAAAATTCATATGGAACCGAAAGAGACCCAGAACAGCAAAAGCAATTTTGGGCAAAAAGAGCAAAGCAGGGGGAAGAAATACCTGACTTCAAGCTATATTACAAAGTGATAGTGATAAAAACAGCATGGCACTGGAACAAAAAGACATATATGGATCAACAGAACAAAACAGAGAATACAGAAACTTCCTCAGAGCCATTCAGCTATTATATTTTTGACAAAAAGGCCAAAATCATATGTTGGAGGAAAGACAGCCTCTTCAAGAAGTGGTGCTGGGAAAACTGGTTATCTGTATACAGAAGACTGAAACTGAACCCTAATATCTCACCATATACTAAAAGATCAAAATGGATCAAATATCTAAACATCACAACAGAAACTTAAACCTACTGGAAGATACAGTAGGTAGAACACTTCAAGACACAGGTGTAGGAGAAGATTTTCTAAACAGAACCTCAATTGCTCAAGAAATAACAGCAAAAATCAACAAATGGCATTATGTCAGACTAAAAATTTTCTGTACAGCAGAAGAATCACTTCAGAGAGTGAAGAGAAAACCTACAAAAAGGGAAAAAAATTTCCAGCTACTCTTCAGACAGAGGACTAATATCTAGAATATATAAAAAGAAAAAAATTAAATTACCTAAAATTAAAGACCCAGTCAAGAAATGGGCAAGAGAAATGAACAGACACTTCACAGAGGAAGAAGTACAAACGGTCAACAAATATAAGGAAAAAAGTTCAACATCTCTGGTCATTAGATAAATGCATATTAAAACAACACTAAGATTCCATTTTACTCCAGAAAGAATGGCTATCATTAGGAAATCAAATAATAACAAATGCTGGCAAGGTTGTGGTGAAAAAACAACCCTCCTACATTGTTTGTGGGAATGTAAACTAGCACAGTCATGGAAATCAATATGGAGATTTCTCAGAGAATTGAAATTAGAAATTCCATATGATCCAGTTATCCCCCTGCTAAGTATTTTCCCCGAAGAATGTAAGACAGCACACTGTAGCAAAACACGCATACCAATGTTTATAGCAGCACAATCGGTAACAGATACATCCTGGAAGCAGCCTGCATACCAATCAACAGACAACTGCATAAAGAAAATATGGAATATATACATAATGGAATGACAAAATTGATACATTTGTAGGAAAATGGATGCTGTGGGAAAATGTAGTGTTGAGTAACATTAACCAGACACACAAGCTTAAATACCATATGCTATCTCTCACTTGAGTGAGGGAAAGTACAAAAAGAATAATAAAGGATGGACAGAAGGAGGAAGGGGATGGATCTCTTGCAATAGGGAAGGGGTTCAAGGGAATGAGGGCAAGGGGTAAAGAGGAGGGGAAAGGGAAATAAGTAGAATAAAGATATGCCATATACAGGAACATAATAACCTCAATTAATGTAAGGATTATATGCCATAACATGAGTTAAGATTTATAACATCAACAGGAATGAAAATCAGGATAGGGGAATTAGAGGAGGAGGGAGGGAGGGAAGAGGGAAGTGGAAGGGAATTAAAAAAAGAAACAAGCTATAGTACATACATGTACCCAGTCCCTGAGATGACTGTAAACTGGATTATAAACATGTACCAATAAAATTTTTTAAAAGTTAAAAAAAACTAAAGTCAACCACAGACTCAAAATGTATAAAGAAAAACTTGACTGAACAAAAAGAGAAAATGTAATTAAAAACTATAGAGGAGGAATTTTTAAAGTTTTTCTCAATAACTACAGAAGAATCAGCAAGCTATAGATATTTTTAAGAAAGCAGTTAACCAATTGTACATAAATAACAACTGAATTGGATAACTGCATAATTCACATACTTTGTAAGTATAAAGAGAATATTTACCTAAATTGGCTATACCCTGGACAACAGAGTTTCAACGCATTTGAAAGGACTAGAATTACACAAAGTGTATTCTCTAATCACATTGAAATAAAGCTAGAAGATAATTTTTAAAAGATAGAGTAACCTCATATGTTTGAAAATTAAGCAATGACATCTGAGTAAATCATGAATCAAACAAAGCTTACAATGACAAGAAATAATTTTTACTGAATGGTGATGAAAAGACTGCATATTGAGACTTCTGGTAGGCAATTAAAGCCATGATTTCAGAGTGCTTTACAGAAATAAGAAAAGGAATGTATGTACATCCATCCTGAGAAATTAGAAAAGTGACAGTAAGGTAAAGGCTAAGGAATAGTGCACAATAAAGCCAACATGCCATATAAAGTATCAGCAAAACCAAAATTACTCTTTAGAAAAAGCTAATAAAATTGGTAAATATGTGAGATCAAAAAAAGAGGACAAAATTACCAAGATTAATTT
>PVJO010024594.1:0-24080 GCA_004026905.1 Hystrix cristata | reverse complement strand
TTGGAAGTCAAATAAAATTGGAGGCAGTTACGGTCATCCTAGGAGCATTTTTTAAAAATTTATTTTATTTTAATGGTACATTTCAGATGTAAATAGCGATAACATTCATCATAGGGGATTTGTACCTGTGCATGATATATGTTGTTGCTTCTTTTTTTCCCATTCCCCTCCCCTCGCTTCACCCCCTCCTCTCTCCTTATTTGCAAAAGCTTTGTTTCCATTTTTCCTTCCATTTCTTATTTCTCTTGTCCCTCTGTTCCTTTCCCCTCCCCCCTCCCTTGTTCCTTTCCCATTTGGACATTTTCTTCCCTTTCCCAATGTCCCACACACTTTATTTACACTTTCAGTTTCTCACAGCAGAGAAACAATGCGGTATTTAAACATGTGTGTCCGATTTATTTCACTTAAGAGTAGGATTTTAAACTACTATACAATCTCTTTAGCCTTGTTGATTTTCCTGAAATTCACTAGAGGGCAGTAGTAAGCAATAAAATTTTTATTCCTGAAAAGAATAGTTTTTGAACTTTTTTTCCCCCAAAGAAGTATGAGGTTAAACACAAAAGATTATTACTTAAAGACTTTAGTACTTTGTAAAAGTTTATTTCAAGCTTATTAAAACTTTAAATATTATAGTTAAATCTTCTGATAATCCTTGAAATTTAAACATGCAATCTGAAAAATAAGCTAAAAGCTTGGTAACCAAAGAGTGGTTACTTTTTTCTGTTTGTTCTCTTCAGACATTTAAACATTTAGGAAAAAAAGTGTTGTATTCTGGTTTCATGTTACCAAAAGTTGTTACCAAGGACACACTTTTACTTTCTAAAATCTTTTACATTAAGCTATTTAGGAATTTGGTTCAGCTCTTCTCGTAAGTCTTATCAATTTAATGTAAGGAAGTAACTTCGTATGAATTAAGAACTCTTCTTAAAAGATTGCTGGCTGAATATTATCATCTTAGAAAAATTGTCTTAGTAAACATTTGTTCGTGGAATAAAGACAGGAGGAAAGAGAATTATTTCTAACATACCAAGTAGTCTCCTATAATGTTCACCAGCCTGCCTGGGAAATCTGATTAGCCAAGTTTGGCAGAGCGAGTAATAAAACAAGTGTACAGACCAATAATGTTAAATATACATTGTTAGGTAATATGAGCAAGTCATGTTCACAAATCAGGGTGAGCTTTTCAGACCTGGTGTAATTAAGCTGAGATATGAGTGGCACTGAAATTTGCTAATAAAGTAGGGTAAGCAGTCGGCCTTCTGGATAAGAGCCCATCATGATTAAGGGGTGCATACTGCACAGAGGCTGGAGTTGTGCAAAACTGGAGTGTTTTCAAGAACTGTGAACAATTGTGAGGCATGAGATAACATTAACAAGTTGGTGAGTATATGAGATTACGTTAGTTGGAGTCTCTCTAATAAATAATTCTATCTCTCATCGAAAAAATAGTGGGACAACTTTGTAAAACTATCATGAAATTCTCATATATACACACATTATCTGAAATATATACAGATAGAGATAATGAACGGATGGAATTGCTTTGGTTAAAATAGAAGCGGGTCGTTGTCTGGCTTGCTGCCTTCTGTAGTGGCCCCTGAGTCACCTTCCCAGAAGTGTAGACGCCTGTGAGTACATTTTGAAAAAATACCTTTCTCAGTCTAGGAGCATCATAAAGGATATTAATTAGAAGATTGATATCATCTGTCCTAGGTGTTAGAGTGAGGTTACGCTAGAAACAGTATAGAACAGTATAGCAGTGGTGAACCTGTGGCACGCATGCCACAGCAGGCTGTGTTGTTGAATGCTCTAAAAGGTTTACTGTTACTGGTATAGAAGGAAGACTTGTAAAAATGACACTATCAGACTGGTTAGGAGAACTCAGATGACCTAAGAGCCATGCTGCTAATACTGATAAGGCCAGAAGATTCTTCAGGAAGCAGTATTGAGTATTGCGGTTTGTACATTAAGGAATTAAAGCCCCTCCAGCACAGCATGAGAGTAAGCCTAAGAGCTGGCATGTTTCACTTCTGACCATATTCATTGTCCAGAATGCAGTCTCAGCGGGTCTGCCTCCTACAGGGGACACTGGGCGGAGGAGTCTGGTTGTATGCTCAGAAGAAAAATGATGAAGATTTAGAATTATAATTTTGCATTGCTTCAGAGTGTGATGTGGTGACCAAGAGATGATAGTTGTCAATGTTTTTTTTCTGAGTTAAAAATCAATAATGGCCAAGTGTGGTGGTACACGGCTGTAATCCCAGCCCTCGGGAGGCTTAAGCAGGAGGATTGTTGCAAGTTCAGGCTTCGCCTGGGCTAGTGAGTTCAAGGCCAGCCTGATCTTCATAGTGAGGCCTTGTCTCAAAAAAACTAAAAACAGTCAGTGATTCCAAATACTGGCTACATGGCAAATGCCATTGAATGTTACATTAATGGTTACAATGAAAAGTTATTTGGAACTGGGATATGGAGTTGGGTAATACATATAATAATTTATTCTTAATGATGCTAGTAGTTAGAATTACTTGTTGGAAAACATTTAAAATACTTAGCAAGGACCGGGATGTGGCTTAGCAGCACGGCGCCTGCCTGGTAAGCGCAAGGTTCTGGGTTCGATTCCTGTTACCAAAAAAAAAAAAAAAGCCCCTTACAAAAATAAATACATAAAACAAGTACTTAGCAAAAAGATTGATTATAAATATGTAGAACTTTTAAATGAACTACACATATGTATAATTGGTACACTTACCAAATACCATGTATGTATTGAAATACTTGTGTTTTCCTAAAGGTATACTGTGTACTTAGAGAAACTTTTATTTGTTTTAATAGAAAATAATTTCGTAACTTCCTTTTACTTTTTCCATGCTGTCCTCACATAATTAGTTTGAAGTTGTAACTTACTTATATTTATATTAAATTTGCACCTTGTCCATTCAGGAATAGTGTTATAAATATAACTGCATAAATGTAAGTGGAAATGAATGAGAGAATCACGCAACAATCCAATTGTGATTCACCACCTTGTGCTGCATTCTTTGGTGACTGCTCCTTCACAACTGCTCACTTTGAAGTTACTGCTGTTAAGAACATTTTTTAAACCTGAAAATTGTGTATGATATGCTCAAAATAGTTTCCCTAAAATGTTTCTTTTTTTTTAGGCCTATGGTATGTCTGCATTACCTTTAAATCTGATAAAAGGTACTAGAAGTGCTGCATACGAACGTTTAGAAAACACTGAAGACATTGAAGAAGTGGAGCAACACATTCAAGCAATTAAATCCAAGGTGAGTTGGTGTCTTGTAATTGGGAAGCATAAAATTATCCTTGTGCTACTTTCTGATGTGACCTCAATGTTGGCAAACCTGTAGTTTTTTTTGCATTGTTTTAATTTTTTTTAATGTACCTTTTGAGAACCATGTTCCTATTTTTAAACAAGTATCTTCTGTGTAATGTCAGACATTGGCAGTTTGAGAATTTCTATCAGTGTTCTAACAGAAAACACATCTTCTGCCTGTTCATGAGCAGGCTCTCACTAGTTCTCAGTTACCCTGATTGTTCCATATGTAACACCATATTTTACTGCATAATTTACGTTTCAGGTTTTGTGTCTGAGCTGAACAAGGTACAGATTACATGCAATCACTTGCCAATTAAATGTAGTTCTAGAAACACAAAATTTTTTCTTCCTTATTGCCTGCAAATAACATATAAATCTTATTTAAAGAGCATAGTAAAAAAAAAAGAGGGCATTCTAAATTATTTTACTAAGCTAGCGTGGTCCTGCTAAAGAAATCAGTAATAGCACATAAAAAGGAAAACTATATACTTTCTTTGACAGGGCAGAGGCAAATATTTTAAACAAAAATATTAGCAATTCAAAACTTACAGTGTAATAAAAGAATATTTTGTAATAGTCTAGGTTTGTCTCAGAAATGCAAAGATGATACATTAGCAAATATATTAAAGTAGTTTAATATATTGAGATTAATTGAGAAATATAGACATCCTAATAGATGCCCAAGAATATCTGGTAGAAGTCAATTTGTAGTTAATGATTAAAAAAAAAACAGACAAAGAAATCTTGTCAAATTAAAAGAAGAAAATACTGAACCAAAGAAGCCTCTAATGAGCATCATATTTTAACAGTGAAAGAAATATTCCCATTAAAGTCAGACACAGGATGGTAACGTCAGTATGGTTGCTACTCTTCAGCATATTCTGGAGATCTTAGTCAGATGGGAAAGAATTTAGCTGAAAATACTAGGAAGAGGGGAGAAAAGAAGGAGGCTATCTTTGTTGTTTCCAGATGTAATCTACCAAGACAATTAAGAGAATTACCTGATAAACTAGAAAAACTAATAAGGTACCTAGATACATATACATAAAAATCTCTAATGTTTGCATATTTAAATGTCACATGTAAGTATTTTTTATTGATCTTTCCAATAAAAGCCAACAAATTTACTAAATACTTGTGTGTATTTAGAAGTTATCTTATGCCTGTGTTGCAGCACTCTGTTGGGTTTGAATTGGGTGGAGAGGCAAGAGTCCAGGGAACACAGCCATTTGACTGAAGGGTGGGGAGGGCATAAAATACCAGATGGAGAAGGAGTTTGGAGCCAAGAGGGAATAATTAAAGTACACAATGGCTAACACTTCTTACAAACAAATACTTTTTATGGACATTTTTTACAAATAATTATCTCCACAAAATTTTAAGCATATTTTTGGAAAATAGGGAAGAAGGACATTATTAAATTTATACACATCTGTCTTTTGATGCTGACATTCATTTAGCTAAGTTTATTATCACATTGCAATTGTCATCTTTTTTCAGTTTTTAAATTTGCCAAAAGAGTGTCTAAGCTAAAGAAAAATTTTGTTGCCTTAGCTGCATAATCCAGTGGATACTTTATTAAAACCTGAATGGTGAAATACAAAACAAAATAAGAAATCCTTTAATTTGTTCTGTTATTTGCAGAGCAAAGATGGTCGACCTTTGTCAGCAAGGGATAAACGCACCTTAAAGCAATTCGAAGAAAGGTTGCGAACACTTAAGAAAAGAGAGAGGCACTTAGAATTCATTGAAAACAGCTGGTGGACAAAATTTTGTGGTGCTCTGCGTCCTCTCAAGGTAAATGGAGATTTAAAAAATTATACTGTCACTCTTCTCCTGAGTTTTTGTAGTGCCTCTCAGAGATCTTGAGTTCTCCTTTTGAGACACCCTGCATGATACTTAAGTGTGTAGACTTGGAGTTTAAATAATCTACATTTGCAGCACAGTGCCTTGGTAGTTCAGGCAAGGTTGCAGCACTCTGTTGGGTTTGAATTGGGTGGAGAGGCAAGAGTCCAGGGAACACAGCCATTTGACTGAAGGGTGGGGAGGGCATAAAATACCAGATTTTCAGGCAAGGTATGTAACTCTTCCGAGCTTCATTTGCTCTTGCTTAATGTAGGTATTATAACTTGAGTTATTAAGAAATTTAAAGAAAAATAAAGATAAATAAAGTAATATACTGTTAAAGTATTTTGCAAGTCTTACTTTTCTATAAGTAGGAATTCTGAGACCCATAGTGGAACTCAAGAATGCTAACCAAGAGTAACAGAATCTGCTTTGTTGTTAGATAATGCTTTTGAAAATATGTATAAGAGTATTAATTACTAAGATGGAAAACCATTATTCTCTAATTTTGGGAAACCAGTGTTTGCCAGCCTCCAGCTCTTGGGACTGTCACAGCTGAGTTTGAGATTGAATTAAGGCTGTACGATATGACTAAAAAGTAAATCGATCTTCTGGCCAGACTTCTGTATTTGTCTGTCCTGTATGTGGGAGTATCCAAAAACCAGCGGTTTATATACAACAGTATGCAAGTTTTTTTCAGAAAGTGCAGTGAATACGTTGATTTGAAATGAAATCAGGTACAGCGAAGCTTGAAAATATGTTTTGACTAAATTTCACTGCAAATGCTTCAGGGAACTCCATCAATGATGAATCAGGTTGAATTCTGCTGCTGCTTTGTCTACCTTTATAATTAGGAAGGAAATGCATTAACTGCTCATCCTAAAAAGCTTCTCTTTTGAAATAGTTTTTCAAAATGTATCATAATCAGTTAAATCATTTAATTTTTAGCATAATCACTCTGAACCTTCTGTGAGAATTTTTTATTTTATGCCATGCTGAGGCTCAAACCTGGGGCCTCCTGCATGTTAGGCAAGTGTTCTGCCACTAAATTATGCCTCCAGCCCAGAATGAATTTCTTATGCACTCTCCCTGGTCCTTTTTCCCAAGGTGGTTTGTTTTCATAGCACCAGAGGTATGATGAACCCAATCCTTATTTTAATGTAAGTTTTTTATAATGTCTCATAAATATTTATAACCCTATCTCTGTCATCAGCTTCCTTCTTTTAATCATGCGCATCTCATTTCAATGAATATGCTTAAAAAAGATTTTTAAATAAACTTTATTAGGATATTGATGTTAGCCGGGGATTTAGCTTAGTGGTTAGAGTGTTCGCCTTGCAAGCATGAGGCCCTGAGTTTGATCCCCGGTACCAAAAAAAAAAAAAAAAAAAAAAAAAAAAAAAAAAAGGATATTGTTGTTAACCAAATAAAGATACGTGCACATGTGGAAGATCCACAACCCCAAAATCTTAGGTTGTGCATTCCCCGGTCCCCTGGGCTCTGATGCCAGGTCACCACTGGTGTCCTCTGAGTCAGTAAGGTTTAGTTTCAAGCGTTTCAAAATTTCACATAAATGGAACTAGAGAATGTAAGTTTTTTTTGTCTTCTTGGCACAGCACAGGGTTTTTGAGATTCACCTATGTTGCTGCATTTTTTAGTGGTTCATTTCATGTTATTGTTGAGTAGTATTCTGATGTGTGTCTGTATCACATTTTGTTTATCCAACTCAACAATGTGTGGACATTTTGGTTGTTTCCAGTTTGAGACTATAATGAATATTGCTGATAGAAATGTTTTTGCACAAATCTTTGTGTAAGTATGTGCTTTCATGTATTTCTCTTGGATAAATACCTTAAGAGTACAATTTCTGGGTGTACTGTTTAATGATTATTTAATATTGTAAGAGAATGCCACAGTATTTTTCAACACAGTTCTGATATTTTGCAGTCCCTTAGCAATATGAGATTTTCTAATCGCTTCATCTCCTCCATTCTTATGTAGTGTTTGTAAGATTTAGTCTAATGATGTGCAATAATAGCTCATGGTTTTGCTTTCTATTTCTCTGGTGACTAATGATGATATTGAGCATCTTTTTTATGTTGATTGGCTGTTTATATATCTTCTGTAAAATATGTGGCACAGTGTGACATTTCAGTACATATATGCAATATGTAATGATCAGATTAGGTTTTCCTATTCTGAGTGAATTTCAAGAATTCTTTATACCCATAGACACTTCGCAAATGTATATATCGTTAATAACATTTCCTGGTGTGTGATTTGTTTCCCTAACACTATTGTTTAAATGGATAGTTGTTAAGTTTTGATAAAACTCAGTTTATTTTTGGCTCATATTTTTGTGTCTGTCCGGAGGTAGCACACATTTTATGCTGTTTTCTTCTAGAAGTATTAATTCTTAGTCCACGTTTGTTTGTTTTGTTTTTTGGGTTCTGGGGCTCAAACTCAGGGCCTTGCACTTGCTGGTAAGCATTCTAACCATTGAGCTAAATCCCCAGCCCCTAGAAGTATTAATGCCTATGTTTAGGTTGGTGATCATTTTGTGTTAATTTTATGACTAAAGAATAATGTTTATTTGTTTTTTATGATATCCTGTTGTTCTGGCACCATTTTTGTCAAGGCTGTCCTTTGCTCACTATTTTCTTGGGCACTTTGTCAGATCAGTTCACTATGTATGTCGGAGTCTATTTCTGAACTCTTCCTTCCATGCTGATCTGTGTGTCGTTACGCCCTCACTTCATTCCTGGAGCCTTATAGAGTCAGTCATGAAATTAGGCAGCATAAGATCTTCAGTTTTGTCTTCCTGTTACAAAAACATCCTGACTCTGCTAGATCCTTTGCATTTGCATCTACAAGTTGGAATCAGTTCATTATCTGTGACATATCTACTGAGATTACTTGGAATCTGAGGGTACATTTGGGGAGAATTGATTAATGTTACAGTTTAGATACAAAAAGTCCCCTGCAGTCTCAAGTGTGGACAATCTGCTCTGGGAAGTGGTTGCTCTGACTCCTCCTAGAGAGTCATCCATCCCTAAAACTGTAATGTGATGATGTCAGTGGGAGGGGTGGGCACAGGAGGTGGGCCTGGTGGGAGGGAGCAGGTCATGGGGGCGCGACCCTGGACTGTGTCAGGCCCTACCCCTCCTCCATCCATTTCCCTAGCTCTGTTTTCTGGCCATCCTGAAGTGAGCAGCTTTCTTCTGCCATACTCTTCTGCCAGGCTGTTTCTGCCCTGCCCCAGCCCAGAATGGATGGAACCAGGTGACTGTAGGCTGAAACCTCTGAAACCCTCAGCCAAAGCAAACCTTTCCTCCTCTAGGCTGTTTTTCTCAGGTATTTGGTTACAGTAATGAAAATCTAACACAGATGTCTTAAATATTGAATTTGCAGTACAGAAACATATCCACCCATTTATTTACATTTTAAATTTTTCTCAGCAGTGTATTACAATATTTTAAGTATTTTTTTGGACTCTTGAAAATTATATTGTTTAATTTCAATTTCAATGTTTGTTGCTGGTATGTAGGAATTTATTTATTAACTATGTATTCTGTAATCTGGCTGAATTATTAGTGCTAGTAACTTTATTGTATATTTCTTAGTAATTTTAATGTACACAATCATGTGAGCTCCTAAGGAGACAGGTTTACTTCTTCCTTTCTAAGTGCGATAGTTTGCAGAGCATCCTCCGACAGCCCATTTGTTAGAGGCTTGGTGCCTTGTGGCACTGTTGGGAAGTGGTCGAACCTTTAGAGATGAGGCCTGGTGGAAGGAAGTCCAGACATGGGGCATGCCCTTGACGGGGATATTACAACCTCAAGTCCTGTTTCTCTATTTGCATCCTGGCACCATGAAGTGAGTAGCTTCCTCTGCCATGCATTTGAGCCATGGTATACTGCCTTGCCATAGGCCCCAAAGCAACAAGCTAGTCAACCCTGGACTGAAACCTGAGACTGTGAGCCAGAGTATTCCTTTCCTCCTTGAAAGTGGATTATCTCAAGGATTTTGTCATAGTGGTAGAAAGTAGACTGCAACAATGAGATTCTCGGTTGTTTTTTTGTTTTTTTCCTTTTCATATTTTATTGCCTGGAACCTGAATATAAGCTTTTTACTGTGAAGTCTTCTGGTTCTATAAATGTGCCAATCTTGAGTATTATTCTAAATTCTTATCTATTTTTATCATTTTCTGACTCTAAGCTAGAAGTAGGGTGGAAGTAAATCTCTGATGATATACAGCCTGTTAATCAGTGGTTTAACGTGTTTGTGGAAGAGATGAACACTGCTTTTTTTTTTCTTAACTGAGAGATGAAAGTTTTTTTTATCACTTTCGTGTTTGTGTGCAGTTGATATAATTCACAAATAAAATGCTTTCTGTTTACTTAGTGCCTCTTAAACATGAGCATCCAAGTCAGTCTAGTTGGAGAAGGTAGAGATAAGCCCACTCACCTCTACACTGCTAGGTATATGCTGAAGTTGATTTAAAACCTTTAGGAAGTTTGTGATTAAAATTTGTTTTGTTTTGTTTTGGTTTCGTTTTTTGAGACAAGGTCTTGCTATGTAGGTCAGGCTGGCCTTGAGCTTACTGTGTAGCCCAGACTGGCCTTGAAATTGCAGCAAACCTCCTGCCTCTGCCTCCTGAGTGCTGGGATTACAGGTGTGTGCCACCATGCCTGGCTGTGATTAAAATTGTTTTATGTTATATTCTATCTCAAAATGTTGTGCTGGTTTCTTGTTGCTCTATCCTATACTGTGATTGTTTTGTTATAAAACTATATATTACCTGTAAAATTTTGCAAATGCAAAAATTCAGTTTTTTTTACAATTTTATTTCATAACATAGAGTAGATATTTCCCCCCCATGAAAATGCCTGTGGATCATGTGACTTCACCTTTCCATCCACACTGCAGTGAGAATGTTAAACTTAATTGTCAGCTTGACTGGAGAGGTATGCTCATCGGTGGATTCATTCACTGGTGTTCATGACTGCATGTGCCGTTGGGAGGTGGGGCACAGTTGGAGACGGGACATTGGAAGCTATATATCTCACTGGCTCTCTTCTGTGCTCTGCTTCCTGGCTGCCATAAAGCGAGCAGCTTGTACCACCAGGTCCTTCCACCATGGTGTTTCTGCCTTGACACTAACTGACTGTGGACTGAAACCTCTGAACCCATCAGCATATTAAACCTCTGGTCCTTTAAATTGCAAGTGTTGGTGTTTTGTGACCAGTACACCTGTGGAAACCTTATTTTACATGGTTTTGGGGTGTGGACTTTGCAATCCACACCAGATTTGAGTGCTTTACCACCAGATTTGAGTGGTTCCTCTGTTCCTCATTAGCTGTATAACCACTTGTTATTTCAGCTTACTAAAACCCAGTTTTCTCCTTCCTAAAGTAGTTATTGTCTTACTTTTTCTGAGAATTAAATGAAATGATATAGGCAATTTAGTATCTTTTGATATAAACAGCTCAGAAAATTACAGCTGGTGTTCTTCTAATTCTCTGTGTATGGCTTTTCAACTTTTTAAATACTATTATGGAGTTGAATTATTTTCATAGTGAAGACAATTATAAAAGTAACCGTCTAATTAAAATAAGTTAATAGTGTCTTAAAATAGCATTTATATATAATACCAAAACACATTACTAGACATACAATCCAATATTCATTTGGTATTTGAATAAACTCTTCCCTGACAGAGGGCATACTTAGAACTTATAAAAATAGTTTGGTCGCCTAGCAAGCGTAAGTAAGGCCCTGAGTTCGATTCCCAGCACCTTCCCCAAGATAAAAATAAACAGTTTGGCCTGGGTAGCCTATAGATACTCAGTTTAGTTTTAAATTTAACTTGAGGTTTTTCCATGTATATTTCTTGTATTTCTATGGGATAGTTATCAATTTATGTTTATATGTTTTCAGATTTTTTTATTGTAGAAAAACAAATACCACAAAATTTGCCAGTTTAACTCTTTTAGGTGTATATTTAATGACATTAACCCTGTTCGACCATCACCACTATTCGTTTCCCAATCTTTTATGTCATCCTAAATAATCACACTTTATCCATGAAACCATTTTATTCACTGGTGACCTCTATTATATTTTCTGTCTTTTAGAATTTACATATTCTAGGTGCACAATGCAAAGAACACCGGAAATGTGTTATATGTCTGTACATACATAGATACACATAAATATATATAAAATTATCAAGAAGACTTTGTTAAAAATAAATGTATTAGTCATATGAATAAACATGAATGGACCAAGCCACATTAAAAATGTTTACATTTTTTTCTACAAGCAAGATCCAACTATATATGTTGTTTAAAAGACACCTTAAAACCGTGATTTCGAAAAACTGAAAGAAGTACTCAAAGATATATTAGGCAAGTAGAAACAATAAAAAAGCAGATAGTCATCCTGACACTTGACAGAGTAGAATTCAAACCAAAAAACAAGAAAAAGGACACTCTTTGTGATGGACAGAATGTCTCCCACATCTCTCAGTGATCCCTAATCCAGTGGTGGCAAACCTATGGAACGCATGTTGTTTTTTCTTTTAAAACAAAAGACGTTAAAGTATGAGCTGTGTTTTCTAAATTAAAGCCTCAATATTCAGGTTTAATTGTGGGCACTTTGGGTTTTTGGTTGCATTTTGGGCGTTTGTCTGCGGAAGTTTCGCCATTGCTGCTGTCACCCCTGGAGCCTGTGAATATATTACCTTAAGTGACAAAAGGGACTTTGCAAATGTAATGGGCGTTACGGACCTTAAACTGCAGATTTTCCTGGATTGTCCGGATGCGCCCAATCTAATAACCTGGATACTTAAAAACAACTTTAGTGATTAGAGTAAGAAAGAAATGGAAAATTGTTAAGTCAGAGATATCCCAAGTATAAGAATGACTGGCCCAGCATAACTCAGGAGCCCCGAAACCAGCATGTGCTTTGTGAAGGGCTCCGTCCACCTGCCTCAGAGCCTCTTCGGGCAGTGTGGTACACATAGCGGGCCTCCAGACCGTGAATGTCCTTGTCTTACATACAGCACAGTTGGCTTTATAAGGTGTGCAGTAAAAACAAAAAAGACTTTATAAAAAACTAATGATGCTTCTTGCTGTTGCTGGCTTGAAGATGGAGACAGTGTAACATGTAGTTTTAGGAATGGAGTGAGGCTCCCAGGTGACAGCCGCCAAAGAGGTGAAAACTTCAGCCCTACAGCCTCGAGAGACTGAACTCTGTCAGTAATCTGTTCCTTCCCCAACACTGCCAGAAGGGAACGCAGCCCTGCTGCTACCTTGTTTTTGTGGCCGTGTGAGACCCTAAGCAGAGAATCAGCTGAGCCTCACTGTGCCCCACAGTGCCTTGTCCACAGAAACCGGGAAGTCTAGCAAGTGGCTGTTGTCTCAGACCACTAGAGTTGCAGTAGTTTGTCTTGGCAACAATAGAAAACTAATACTTTTTTTAATATGAAAAAAATCACAGTTTATAAGGTCCTAAAGAAAATATCAGTAAGTTCTACAAAGTAGAAGAAAGTATATGATCCAAATTGCATTTCGGAACAGTAAAAACTTTTTTTCTTTAAAATACATTAATGGAATAATTGAAATTAGGATAATTTCACTATTAGATGATAGTGTTACATTACTATTAATGGTTTCCTGGTTTTGATAATTAAACTGGGATTACGTGAAAAAAATCTGTGATTTTAAGATACAGGTATGAAGTGTTTCATCTGCAATTTAGAGTTCAGCTGTATATATATGGGGAATAAATAAAGCAAGATAAAATGTTGTTACCATTTGGAAAATCTGGGTTAAGTTCATTGGTGCAGTTCATTGTACTTGTACTTTGCTTACATCTGAAATTAAAATGTTTTTAAAGTCTTAACTTTTAGTACATCTTCCCTGCCCCTGAAAAAAATCTTGGCCCTGTCCTGACCCTTTCTTCACTGTCAAGTTTAACAAGCTCTTTCGTTGGAGTGATACTAGACTAAATAGGTTTCTTCTAATAGATAGTGGGGTAAGTTATAACTGTGATAAAGAGCCAAGTGGTGCTACATTGGCAAATCACCTTAAGAATCTTTGTAATTTGGAAAATAAGGTTTTGTAACATGAGCTGAATATTTTTGATTTAACATTTTTTAAAAATTATGAACCAGGTCACTTGTAACATGTAAAGAAACCCTACACCTCTGTTAACTGTTTACAGAATTGGGATTCCTGTTACAATGTCCTATCAAGATTTGCTAATGAAAACCATGTGAGTTACCCTTTCAGCAGTGGGGAAGGCTTTGAAAACTAATCTGTTTACTACTTAATTTAAATTGGAGGACGGGGACCCATATCATTCATAGCGCACAACTGAACTTGCAAAGTGAGATGGCCTTAGAGAAAGAGAGTTTAGTTTGGGTTAAAACATAATTGTCTTTTCAAACTCTTAACATGGATCAACTTGGCATCTTTTTTATTGTAATCATCTGATATTCTGGATGACTTTCCTAGGGCAGTGTTTCTCAAACTTTAATATGCTTAAAACTGCCTGGAAATCTCATTACAATACAGACTCTGATTTAGTCAGCCTGAGGTAGGTCCCAAGATTCGGTGTTTACAGCAGGATTCCACATGACACTCATGCTCTTAGGCCGTGTGCAGCCTCGAACAAGATTCTGAGTGGTTCTGAAGAGATAACTGATTCCTGTTTTCTGTCCTCATTGTTGTTAAAGATTAGTAAGACTAGCAAGAGGCCACCGTTCCCCAAACCCTTCAATTTACATAAAGAACGCATTTCTTAAGGGGAAAAAAAGAGAAGAAACTTCAAAACAGCCATTGCTCTTGCTCAAAAGAGAAAGCAATATGGACATTTTATTTAAGGCAATATTAATAATAAAATATGATAGTAATCACCTTTTATTTTGCATTTGTAACTTTGATTTGAGTCTCCAGGTATGGTAACTTTACTTTCTATTCTATTTATTACATTTCTGCATATAAAAACATTATTTTATGGATATAGGCACTTTGCTTATGAAACCTGTTAAGAGGTATGTTGTAAAAAAGAAACACTGACCCTAGATTATTTCTTTCTATATTGCTTTGAATTTTTTTTTTTGCACTTTATCACACAACTTGAATTCTAGGAGTAGAGATTCATTTGGGTTAATAAGCATCTTAAACACAGTCAATTTTGAGAAAATGGTCAAAAGTTTGTTTAGCTACAGTGATATCTCTCTCTGCCTCCTGGTCACCATGAAATATAGTTCCGCTCTACCTTAGGCTCCTCACCGTAATGATTTTGCCTTACTATAAGCCTCAGTAGTTGAGCCAAGGGACCAGGGACTAAAACCTTGAAACCACGAGACAAAATAAATCTTCCTCCTTTAAATTGATATTTTCAAATATTTTGTCATGGCAACTCAAAACAACATGCAACTTGTCTTTGTTACTTTTCTCGTTGCTAAGACAAAGTACCCAATATCTAAAGTTAAAGGAGGAAAGGTTTATTTCTGCTCACAGTTTGTAGAAGTTTTGGTCCGTAGTCAGCTGGCTCAAAGGTAGGAGGGCATGGCAGAGGGGCATCAAGGAAGAAAAACAATTCATGGCAAAGCAGGGCAGGCAGAACACGGCAAGCAACACCAGCAGCAGCAGCAGCACCAGCTTCTTTCTGTCCCTTTATATTCTATCCAGGCTGTAAACCTATTGATTGATGCTCCCCACACCCAGGGTAGGGCATCCTTAATCTGAGCACCACACACCCTATATCGAGCCCCCTCAGAAAGCCCCATCTATGACTATATGAGGCTTTGGAGGACATCTAGATACAAGCCATAACACAATTAAAAAAATAGGCATGTTTCAAATGGAGACACTGTAAAAGATGTACTGATAACAAATAAGCATATGAAAAGGTATTCTGCATCATGCACCATCCCAGTGATACACTATTTCATACCTGTTAGCATGCCTAAAGTCTGGAAAGAAAATCTGACACTACCAAATACTTGCAAGGATGTAGAGCAACAGGAACTCATTCATTGCTGATAGGAATGCATTTTGGAAGGTACTGTCATTTTGGAAGACAGTTTGGCAGGTTTGTTTTTTGTTTGTTTGTTTTACAAAGCTAAACATAGTTGTTACGTTGGATTCAGCAATTATAGTCCTGGCTGTTTACCAGTTGGGTTGAAAACTATGACCATACAAAAAATTATACTCAGATGTTTATGTGTAACTGCCAGAGCTTAGAAAGAATAGAAATGTCCTTCAGTAGGTGAGTGGGTAAACTGTGGCACATCCATGTGATGGAGGGTTATGCAGTGATAAAGAGAAGTGAGCTTCAATTTATAGAAATTGAGGAATCTCAAACACATGTTGCTAAACAAAGAAGCCAGTCTGAAAAGATTACATACCGTGTGATTCCAACTGTGTGCTATTTTGAAAAAGGAAAAACTGTGGAGACAATATAATGCTCAATGGCTTTCAGGAGTTTGGGGTGAGATGGTATAGGATAAATAGGGGAAGCCCAGGGGTCTTTAGGCCAGTGAGTCTATTCTGTATGATACCCTAAGGCTAGATTTGTGAATTTGTTGAAGCCCATAGAACTATGCAATAAAAAGACTGAATCTTAATGTGAATTAAGGACTTTAGTTAATAACGTCCTTAATATAAATTAAGGATAATAGTTTAGCTATTGGTTCTAATACACACAGGGTGTAAATTGCCAGTGTCCATCAGTAGGAGACTGGCTTCATGAATTGTAACCTCCACACTAGGAAGTATTGTGCTGTACAGCCATTAAAATGAATGGAAACACTGTGTATTTATATTTTTAAATCATATTTTGAAAAAGTTTTTAAAATGTTTCCCAGGACGTGTTGTGTTCAATGAAAACTAAAATCCAGGTTGCAGATACTGCCTATGAGAAAAACAGTGTTCTTGTCGATTATTTTGTATATCTGAACACCTGCCCAGGCACACTAACATATATCATTTCTAGATGGATTCATAGGAAACTGTTAATGGTAGTCACCAGGGGAAGTGAAATTAAAGATTAATGGGTAGAAGTAAGACTTCTCAGTCCTATAATTTTTTAGCCATGTTTTATTTTTATTATTTTTTCTTTTTTGGTTTAGTTTTTTGAGACAGGGCCTCACTATGTTCAGGCTGGCATTGAACTTGCTGTGATTCTCCTGCCTCAGCTTCCTCATGGGCATGTGCCACCATTCCCTGCTAGCCAAGCTGTGTTCTTAATTTTACATGGTGGTTGTTTGTAAAATACCCTTCTCCTCTCGTTGATGGTAGAGGCCTGTACTCCAACTTCTATTTCCTCTCTCCATTGTATCTCTTTTATTTGACCTAGGTTAGCTTTATTCTGTTATATGTATTTAATGTACTTTCTAACCTAGATTATTAAATTATTATATACCAGGTGTCTTAAACAGCAAACATGTATTTCTCAGACTTCCGGAGGCTGGGAAGTCCGAGATCAAGTTGCTGGCAGGTTGAGTGCCCAGTGAGCTCCCACTCCCTGGATCGCATATGGCTGCCTTCTTGCTGTGTCTTTCCATGCTGGAAAGAGAGCAAGCTCTGGTCTCTGTCTTTCCTCCTTTTCACAAGGATACTGATTCCATCATGGGGGCCTCATCCTCCTAACCTCCTTTCAACTGATTACCTCCTAAGGGCCCTTCTAAAACCATTACATTGGAAGTTAGGGTTTCAACATAGGAATTTGGGGTCATATGCATTTATTCCATAATAATAGTATAAGTCCAGATATTCAGAGCAAAAATCCTTCAAGTATACTGTGAAATTCAGAATATTTTGTATATTAGAGTAGGTATTTACACACATGCTACAGGGTCTTAATTGTTTTAACTCTGTGTTAATTTATTGTCCTCTTGAGTCAGTTTTGATAGTGTGTATAAGAATATATCTGTTTTACCTAGTCTTTTTTCTTTCCTTTGGTGCTGGCATGCTGAGTACGTATTCTACCATAGAGTACACCCCAAGCCTCATTTTACATCATTTTACCCATTTGTTTCCCTACTGTCCTCAGATCTCATTGGTTCCTGAGGATCGCCTTTACATGATGAGCCTCTGCCCACTTGTGGTTTTGTTGGAGTAGTTTGTTTGTTTGTTTGTTTGTTTGTTTCCTTTTCAGTTTTGTATGAGTATAGATGTGGATCGTGGGTGTCTTTGAGTTTTTTCTACTTGGGGTTGTCTGAGCTTCTCGGAAATGCAAATTAATGTTTTTCATCACCTTTGGAAAGGCATTGGCCATTCTCTCTTCATTTTTTTGTTTGTTTGTTTGTTTTACTAGTCTTTCTTCAAATTACATTAAATTTATGTTGGTCTGCTTGATGGTATCCCACTTGTCTCTAAGCTTCTTCACCTTTCTTTACCATTTCTTCTTTCTGTTACTCAGATTGGGTCATCGCAATGGATTTGTCTTCATATTGCTGAGTCTTTTCTTCTGTTTTTCAAATGTGGTGCTTAATCTTTCTAATGAACTTTTTATTGCAGTTATTTTTTTCCCCCTCAAGATTTCAATTTACTTTTAAGAAATAGTTTTTATCTCATCATTGGTATTTGTCACTTGCTGATGTGGTTTTTTTTTTTAAGTTCTTTGAACATATTTAAAGTAGCAGATTTAAAATTTTTGTCTAGTTAAGTGCAATGCCTGGGTTTGCTAAAAGGTGCCTATTGATTATTTTCCCTTCTCTATTAACTGTGTTAGTCAAACTGTTTTCATTGGTTGTTTTCTCGTTTGTTTGTTTTGTTTCTTTGGCCTGTCTCTTAATTTTCCTTTTATTTTTTTGTTAAAACTTGAAAATTTTTAAGTCACTTGGTAATTCTGGAAATTAGCTTTTTCTCTATCCCCAGAATTTTTTGTTATTATGTTGATTGTCATTACTTATTTAGTGGCTTTGTGAACTCATTCTGTACAGTCTGTACTCTTTGTTGTATATGGTCACTGTAGTCCCTGCCCAGTTGGTTTGTAAAGATGAAACAGAGATCTTCTTAAACACCTGGAGCTGTTAAGTCTCCCAGTCTTGTCTTCGGGTTCTGTGTGTGTTGGTTCACTACCTCAGCATCCAAGTAGGCACTTCAGTAACTTAGCCTGGTTTCACTCCATTCTTCTGCAGAGCAGCAGTGTCCGCCTAGATGGGATTGTAGTCCTTCTCAGACCTTAAGCATTCACAAGATTTTCCCTATTTCTAGAAATATATCAGAACTTTTCAAAACCCCTATGGATATCTCATTCCTCAGGCTTTTGTTTTAAGCTTTTGCTTAGTTTAATCTTGTCTGTTGTGCAGTGGGTCTTGAGGACATGAAATTTGTATTGCATATAAATTGTTTTGGATGACACTCCTGGGAAAAGGCTTTTAGCATGGTGTGAGTGCCAATATAGGTCAAATACAGATGGTCTGGTAAGTGGAACCTTCCGAGAACCACCAGGCACGTCAAATAATGACAGTTCCCTGGGCATGAGCTTTTAAAAGAGCTTCGACCCCTTTTTGCTTCCTTATGTGACTCCTACTGTGATAGCTTTTATAACTACTTTTCAAGGCTGCCACAGGATTAGAGAGGCAGAATTTGGACTAGAGTAAGTTAGAATGTTCCAATGCACTGTGTTCAGAAACTCATTTAGTTTTCTAGAATAAGTGCTCCTGGATTATCGTGTGCCTTCGGTTAATTTTCAAAATATTGAAAAGTTGATCCTGGTCATTTAGGCCAGTTTTTTTTACTGCTTTTTTGGATAAATTTTCCAGAGGTTCTTATTCTACTATTTTTACTGGTGTCACCTTTATAGCTTCACTTTTATTTCAAAGTTGACATCATAGCTGGGGATACTGCTCAGTGGTAGGTAGAGTGCTTACCGAGCATGCATAAGGCCCTGGCTTCATTTCCTAGCACTTTGAAACAAAATAAAATAGGATAAAGTAATCTGCAAACTGTCATAGTAACTAGACTTAGTATCATCGTTGGCACAATTCTTGAAGGGCTAATGTAAGTTCTTATATTTAAATATATGCAGTTTTCTTGGCCTTTGTAAAGTATTTGTGTTGTTTACATTTACTCTGTGTCCTATTAAGTAACTAAACAAGCAGTCTAATTCTGGTCTTTCATCCCAACAATTGGAAAGATAACTGGGGAGGATCTTTTGTGATTTTTATTTTTTGCCAAAATGGACAGTCAGAGGAGGAGAATCTTTACTTCAGAGTGCTATTTCTATGTCATGGCCATCTACTGTGAATTGGAGTCTGGCAATTATACTACCTTAGAGCTTTGGTATTAAGACATGACGAGGACGTTGTGTGTTTCACTTGTTGATCTTCAGTATGAGGCTGTCCATTTTACCAAGGAATCAAATGTCAGTGCCCAATAAGGGAAAAGAATGGGTAACTTGTTCACGCCCTCTACTAATCAACATTTATTACTATAAAGAAGTCACTTCAAATTTATTTATCAATGAAACACTTTCTAAATGATGAATTCTCATGTTGAATCTTACTATATAAAATAGATAAATGCAGTGTTACTATTTACTATACTATGTAAATGCTTTTTCAAGAGACGGCTATAGGCTCCTTGGTCCTCCTTCTTGCCAACTTTATCCTTCCTTCCCAATAAGCCCCAAAGTCACCCTGTCTGAAATGAGGAATTCACCAGAACAAAGACTTAAAATTACTTCCAAAATTTATCCTTATATGCCGGGTTGGATGATATGTGGTAATTTTACTTCTTTTATCCTTTTAGCATTTGAAATACACTTCAGCAATTTGTGAAGATAGAAACCTCCCTAACATTCATGACTTTATTTATCCAGCCCTGTCAGTTCCAGGTCAAGGAAAATTCCGCAGCACTCAATCTTTGTTTAGTGTGACTCTTCCTTTTTTCTCTCACTTTGTCTACAGTGTAGCCCACTTGTCAGTGCAACTTGAGGAAGATACTAGGGGATGAAAAAGCCTAAACTGTTGCTATTGTAAACTTTTTTATTTGGACACAGTTTCTTAGAAACTGATTTCTAATATCTTCTTTCCTACATCCCTAATAAAAAGTTGATAAAGTAGGAAAAAAAAAGATTACAATGCTTAACACACTTTCCCACAGAAACACTGTTTTACATGGCACTTACTTAAGTGCTTCAGGAATGGTGTCATTTATATGGACTTTTCTGGGCCGTGATATAATTTAACCACTCTGAATACTATTACTTCTATGGAAAAATGTTCCCAATTTCCTATTTTAACTAACAGGGAAATATAATCTGATGGCTTTCTTATCATGGAGTGCTGTGTGTGCGTGCATATGTGTGTGTGTGTGTGTGTGTGTGTGTGTGTGTGTGTGTGATGTATGTGACAGCCTTAAATACTTTTCAGTTAATGTTGAAGTTTATATTTGAGTGTAATGGAATAAAAACCTCGTATTTTTTTTCCTCATATTTGATCAAAAAGTTTCATTTATTAATGAAAACTTTTTAAATGCTTTGTCTCTTTTGTATATTGCTTCTTAACCAAGTAGTCTCTAATTCATACTGAAAATTTAGGTGCAAATGGCAGGGACTATGTACTAAATTAAAATGTATCTTGGATCACTTTAGTTAGAAAACTGTTACGGGCTAGCAACTCATATTGAACATAATGGTTTGTGCTTTTAATATCAACTTTTAGAACTATATTGTAATGAATATATTTTTTGCTTTTAGATCATTTGGGGAATATTTTTCATCTTAGTTGCATTGCTGTTTGTAATTTCTCTCTTCCTGTCAAAGTAAGTACAACAGACATATTTTCTAAAGCATTTCACAAATTCTGTATTACTCATTTTTGGTGCTGTATTTCATTAGAGTAGCTAATTCATCTTAAATAGCTATTCTATCTAAAGTGTTCTACAACATTAACAAAAGAATGGCTAAAAAAGTCTAATAGTAGACCTTTTCTTTCTTCTCTCTTAATTGAACAGTATCTGTGAAATATTTGAGTGGCGTTTGATTGGTTTTTCTTGGTTTTCTTTGATCAACTGCATTCGTATGCTAAATTTGACATTCTGTCTAGATTGACTGGAAGTGTGGTAATATAACATAGATTAACTCTGTATATTTTTGTTTTAGTTTAGATAAAGCTCTCCATTCAGCTGGAATTGATTCTGGCTTCATAATTTTCGGAGCTAACCTGAGTAATCCGCTGAATATGCTTTTGCCTTTACTACAAACGGTAAGTAAAATATTAATCATTTTATATTGCAGCAAGCATTGTCTTCCATTTAAAATTCTTATGCTGTAAACTTTCTACTCCTTTGACATATACTTGTGCTGTTTGCTAATATGTCTTTTGATCTGCCTGTCATCTCTATATTGATATGTTACTTTAAAAATTGTTACATCAGTATATTGCTAGACTTTTAGCTAAATGTAACTTGATTTCATACGTGTTATATGATATAAGGTAAAATTTGCCAATTTTCATTTAAAATTTTTAATTTTTTTCATATATAAATGTAATTTGTAGCTGAATTTGTTTTAGAATTTTTTCATAGGCTAGCTGTACTGCATAATTTGATAGTACTTTGAGTATTTTTGAGGATTTCCTGTTTTTGATGGTATTATCACAGTAGCCTAATCTAAATCAGTTATTTTAAGCACTTGTGAAATATAAATAATGACATTTTCAGTTAATTTTGTATTACTTCTGAGGCTTTTATAATTTATGTATGAAATTTGATTTTATCTTTTTCCAGGTTTTCCCTCTTGACTATATTCTTATAACAATTATTATTATGTACTTCATTTTTACTTCAATGGCAGGGATTCGAAATATTGGCATATGGTTCTTTTGGATTAGAGTAAGTATATGTTGCATTATTATTTTGACTTTTTTCATTATTTTGTATATGATCTCCATTATTGCAAATTAGCTTATGTTTAGGAATGTACAAGTTGTTTTGATACCAAGCATGATAAGAATATTAGCTTTTTCACATTGTGATAATATGAAAGTGTTTCTTGAATAGGAGCAGTTTTGTCCCCTGCCCTGAAGCAATTTTATTTGTTAAAACTAGGGAGTGCTACTGCCATCTCCTGAATAGGAGCCAGCAATACTGTTAAACATCGTGTAGTGCACAGGGTAAAGACGAATCCAGCCCCAAATGTCAGCAGTGCCAAGGTTAATAAACCCTTATCTAAAAGACATAATGTTTTCTTCATTGTATGGCTGCATGGAAACACCTTGAACCACAATGGATCCACTGAATTTTGAAGGATAGCCTTCCCCTTTAGGAGATAAAGATTACTACAGTCAACCTTCTGTATATGTGGGCTCCACATCTGTGGATTTAACCACTCATGAACAGAAAAGTATTGGAAAAAAATTGTGGCAGGAGTGAACATGTACAGACATTTTTTCTTGTCATTATTCCCTAAACAATATAGCCGTGTTAGTTACCTTTCTAGAGCCAATGGTTTGCAAGAGAGCAGATTTAATACAGGACATTTACAAGTTACAACATTCACCCGTAAGCCAAATGCAGGAAGAGTGCTGAATGTCTGTCTGTGCACTGGATACCCAAAAGCGCCAATCAAGGGCTAGGAGCCCACAGCACTGTGTCATGTACGTCCATGTCTGCAGATGATGGCCAAAGAAATCTTTACTGGAGCCAGGATACGATGCTCAGAGCAGAGATGAAGACCAGAGCTCTCCCAAAGCCACAGCAGCCTTTACAGCAAGGCCCCAAACTCCTCCTTGGACGAGAACAGCCAAGTCCCCTTCAGAAGAACCAGCCACAACAGAGCTTCTCCTGGGAAGCAGCCGGCAACTATCTTCTGCTTCCCTTCTCCTTTACGTTATGTCGGCAGCGTCCTCAGGTGGATCTTCTATGCCTAAAACCGCACCAACTCGGTCCAGTTGAGTGTTCTGCTCAAGTCGACCATATTAGTCCACCACAATAGCCTAACAACTGTTTACCAGTGTTTATATTAGTTATTACAAGTAATCTAGAGATGATTTAAATTATACAGAAGGATGTGTATAAGTTACATGCAGATATAGCACTGTTCACATAAGGGACTTGACCATCTTCAGGTTCTCTATTCAAATGAAGTCAGTCACCTGATTCTTTTTACTAAAATTACCCTTTGTTTTAATTTCCTTGTGTTGTAGATGCATGTAAAAATATCTATAATCAGATTATCATAGTGTAAACTAAATTTTAATAATAAACTAAATTTTCAACAGCATGATAGTGATTTTTAGAAATGAATATTTACAAACATGAAACATTATCTGTTCTTGGTAGTAATATATTATAAAACCATAAATACATTACTAATACGGTTTAGAGTCATACTTGAAATAGAGGTAGTTCACAATTCTCAGCTCTGGGAGCTTCTAACAAATGCTATTATACAGTAAGTTTAGAAGGTTTCTCTGGAAGCAGACCATATGAACACTAATAAATTCTCTAGGTCCTGGTTTTGAATGGATCATTTATAGGATAGTTTGAATACAGCTGCTCTGCCATTATTTTAAAATATAAATATAAAAACTTTATGGGGAAGAATTGTCTTTTTCATCCTTAAAATATTTTGAAATGGCAAAGAGTCCTTAGTATTTACTTTCCATCAAAGACATCGTTAATTGAACTGTATAAATCATTCCCCCTAGCACAAAAACTGACATAATCCTTTGCAAATAAAATATATTGCTGAAATTTTGTCACTTTTTTCCTTTCTAGTTATATAAAATCAGAAGAGGTAGAACCAGACCACAGGCACTCTTATTTCTCTGCATGATACTTCTGCTGATTGTCCTTCACACCAGCTATATGATTTACAGTCTTGCTCCCCAGTATGTTATGTATGGAAGTCAAAATTACTTAATAGA
>PVJO010024593.1:0-24077 GCA_004026905.1 Hystrix cristata | reverse complement strand
AAAAAAAAAAAAAAAAAAAGTCATTTATCACCAATATGCTCTATAATGAAAAACACTGAGAGTAATTCTTTAAAACATAAAAGATTTAAAATCATTGGTCTTCTTGGTATAATTATTTAATAAACCAGCACAAACAAAACCACTACCTTCCAGTGTTTGCAATTCTTAATTATTCACCAATTTATTTACAGATATATGTCAAAGCCAAAAGAAGTACACATACTTAAAATCTATCACAGAGTCTTAACACATGGACATGCTTCTCTGTGAATGATACTCAGGTCCTTGCCCACAGTATGACAAAGAGAACTCTAGGTCCCAGCTTTAGGTTCCCTTGCAACAAAGACCAAAATGGTGAGAGCTCGGCTTGGCTGCACCCAGGAGACAGCCTAACTACAGGTTTTAATACCCTGACAGATACAACTCTCCTTAAAGAATTAGTTATGTTACTTATATTTGTACCATTTCATTTTAGAAGAAAATAATAACTTAGAGCTTTAATAATTTAGTAAATAATGAGACTATCAAAGTTTATGCATTACGTCTATACCTGATTTTCTCTTGCCATTGTAGCCAAATCATCTTGCAATCTTCTGTTTTCCTTAAAAGATATCTCTCTAGACTTTCCTACTTCATCAAGCTCTTTGAGAGTTGTATCAAGCTGACGCCGGAGGCTGCTTATCTCGCGGTCTCGATTACTCAATGTGTCCTTTAGTTGGCTGTTAAAGGTGATATGGAAATAACAAAGCTCTTGAAAAAACTGTAGTTCATTTAAATGGAAACTGCTGTAGTCTAAATCAAGTATACCAAGAACACAACTGCCAGAATTATAACTGCTACATTTAGATCAATTAGCTAAAAGCAGTTATTTTAGATCTCTACCAAGCATTACATGCAAATGAAGCCATAAAACAAATACATTATTCCAAAAGGGACATAAACAGAAAATTTCCAAGTGTTTAGAGCTAAATGTAATAGATTCAACTGGCAAATATTTAATAAATGTTTTTACTCCCACATAAAGGTATGTAAAATAAGTGTAATTAGTGACTTTTGTCTTTAAGTAGCTTACATTTTTTTTGTAAAACGAGATACAAAATATAAAATTATAGCCAGGAACAGAGCCCCATCCCTACAATCCTAGCACTCAAGGAGGCAGAAGCAGGAGTATTACAAGTTCCAGTCCTGAGTTCTAGACCCTGTCTCAAAATAAAAAATAAAAAGGGCTAGAAATGTAGTTCAGTGGTAGAGTGCCCCTGGGTTCACAGTCCAGTACCAAAAAAGAAAAAACAAAAAAGCAAAACTGGAAACAGTGCTCAAAACAGCGTTAGAATGGAGAATCCAAAATTGGCTATTAAAGTAAATTTCAATGACTAGAGTTGCAGCAGAGTAATTATAATTATAGTAAAAATAAAGAGCAAGTAGAAATGTAAACGAATAACTAGTAAATCTCAGTGTTTAGATATAGATGACAGAGGAATTAATGGATGACATATTTCTAAGCAAAAGACTGAGAAAGTGATGTTGTCACTAGAAAAAAAAATGGGGAAATTAAAAATGAAATTTTCCTATTGCTGAACTGCTACTAAATAGATACAACTATAGTCACTGAAAATGTCTTAAAAGCTAAATGCCATTTTATTAATTACTTACTTTATTGATAATTCATACTCTGAGACAGTTATCTTCATCTGAGCAACAGCTTTTTCCTATAGAAATTACAAAAATAAGATTCTAAACCATTTGTACAGAAATATCTTTAGCTAAATTTGTATATGCTGTCACATTTGTACAATTAAGTATATAGTTCAAGCGTATAAATAATGTATAAAAGAAAGATCCAAGTAAACACATTTCCATCTCCCATTCACATACTGGCATGTTTCTAACCACCCTAAGAACCTGAATGGTGTCTAAAGAGTTTGCTTTAATAAGATCTGATAAAATCACCTCGTAGAAATAGATAAAATCCCATTTTAAAGATTCAAATTATTGAGATAAAAAGAAATTTGAACATATTAGAACATATTAGTTCCTCAGGCCCTGGGTCTGAGGAACTCATACATGGGTGATAAGAACCGCATAGTGAAAGAGAATAAAACAATCTTTTCGATGCTGAAAACAATATTTAACAATTACATACTTTACTAGCCAGGATTTCTTGCAAGTTTGCAATCTTTTCTGTCTTCTCATCCACAGTCTCCTGGAGGAAGTCTTTCTCCTTATCAATAACCCCAATAGTCTTTTTCATCACATGAGCCTCTTCATTCTGTGAAGTCATCTTAAGGTTTAACTCATCTGTAAATGAAAAGAAACGTTTGTTAGGCAAAGTAAATTTATATTAGCAAAAACAAAATTGAAAAACACTTACCTAATTTTTCCTCTAGCATTTTAATTTGTTCTTGGGCAGATTCAAGTTCACCTCTTTTTACGGAAAGTCGGTGCTGATAATCATCAAGTGACCGCTGTAGCTGCTCATTTACTGTCCTAAAGAATCACAGGACAAAAACAAATGGTATTCTTTATCTCTCAAGGAAATAACTTTTAAAAATAAGATGTCTTAAAAATATTTTGATTTCTTATTTTTAAGTTTCTTTTATTTTAAAGCACTTTCAGTATAATCAATGGCATTATATTTCTCGTTCTCCACATTCTCTAAAATGGTTCCATCTTCCTAAAAATAGTATGGTACAAAATTCGAATTAACATGTACTCTTTTCTGAAGGTTTCTTGATAATTGCAAAGCCCTTCTCAGTTTCCCAATATCAGCCCCCTTTCCTTTAAAATCTATTTCTAATAGTGGAGGCAAAAGGAAAATCCTATTCTCACAGCACGGCCTAGCACTTCAAAGGACTCAATGTAAATCCCAACCCCAGTGTGAATGCGTAATTTTGCTTCTTCTTCTGACTTTTTGAATGGCCGGCCAACCAGAGGTTACAGCAGAGAAGGCAGGCACTTCTTGTAGTGCAATGGTGATTTAAAATTAAAGACTGGCTTTAGGGAGCTAAAGAAAGGATGCACAGAAGCTGTCTTAATTAGATTTTCTCTCGTTGCTGAGACAAAATACCAGACACCCAAAATTAGGGGAAGAAAGGTTTATTTAGCTCACAGTTTGTAGAGGTTTCAGTCCAGTCAACTGGGTCTGAGGCAAGGTGGCTTGGCAGACAGGCAGGAGGCAGCCAGGTAAGCAAGGAATGCAAGTAAGGGGACTAACTAGCTTCTTCCTGTACCTTATATCTTATCCAGGCTGCCAGGATTAGGGCGGTGCTAAACCAATCAGCGGGTTGATTTAGTAATCGCACACCCTTAATCCCAGTATCACACGCTCTAGATCTAGCTGTCCCTTACCACGTGACGCTTTGGGGGGACATCTAGACACGAACCGTAACAGAAGCCTAAGTGGCCAATAGTAAATACCATTTCAGAGGTCTGTCACTTATCAGTAAGATTATTTTCAGAAACACTGTGTCTGAAGCTGTAACAACAAGCATTTGCTCTCTTGTCATGTCACTGAGAGTCTTCAGAAAGCTTTTAGCTTTGAGCTGGGCGCTCTCACTCTGCCTGACTGGAAAGACATTCCTTGAGGATAAGACAGGGACGAAGACACTAAGATTGGCTTAGCTTAGAACTACCTAATACGGAGGAGGCTTGGCTTCCAAAACCACTAGTAAAAAGGAACATTTCTATTGAAATAAAGAAGTTTCACTGGCACAGTTGAAGTCCTTCTGACTGTTCTAAAACCAAGTGAATAATGACCAAGAGGTAGGGATGAAAGTCAAACTGGGACTGGCTGCTTTAGAACTACACAACCAAACCAAACTAAACCAAACCAAACTGTGTCAGAAACACTGAGTCAAGCAATATTACTTCATAAAATTATCTGTGAGGTCCAGGTGAGTGTACTATATTCCAGCTGGTCCTCAAAGCTAGAGCTATTGTCTTGTGGGATTTAACAACACGGATTGGTACTATAAATGTATTAGCTCATTTATTATTAAAACAGTTCCATAATTAGAACTATTAACCCAATTTTATACAAACAACTGATAACTTGTCCAGTCACACAAAGCTAGTTAAGGCAAGGAAAAGATGGAAATCTAGGTGAGTTGAACCTGCTATCAATATTCTTCTATTATATCATATTGCCCTCTACACACTATATAGGAAATCCAACATTCTCTATGTGAAAAATGTCTGTCAGGAAGCTACACAGAGTCCTTCCAAAAATGGAATGGCCCACAGAGTACCTAGTGGATACTGGGTAGCAGGCAGTGCTTGAAATTTTAGGCAGGAATTTAATGATCTCTTTACTTGTAACTTTACAGCAGAGTAATTTGCTGATGAAAGTTGAGTTGGTAAAAGAAGGCAGAATAACATCTTGATTATTATACATATAAAGGAGGCCCTTGGATGAGTCCTAAACACAGCTTTGCCTTTTTATATGCAAGCAAAGAGAGAAAAAGGAACAACAAAGCTCACGCACCAGACCCTGGGACTGACGTATTTGTCAGAATTTTTTTTTTTTTCTTTTGGTGTTGGGGGTTGAACTCAGAGCCTTGTGTTTGCAAGGCAAGCACTCTAAATACTGAGCTAAATCCCAGCCCACTGACGTATTTGTGATGGTTAATCTTTTTTGTTTTTTTGAGATCGGGTCTCGCTATGTAGCCCAGGCTGGCGTCAATCTCAAAATCTTCCTGCCTCAGCCTCCTGAAGGCTGAGATTATGGTGTTGTCCACCACTCTCACGTTAATCTGGATTGTCCATGTGGCTGGTTGTAGAGACCCCAAACTAGGAGGTTAGCAAAGCATGTCTCTGGGTGCATCTTGTTGGGTCATGGGGTCATAACCTTAAGGACTACATCTGGTCCCTGGTCCTTTCCTCTCAGGCTCTTCCCTACTCTCTGCTTCCTGGTTGCCATGTTTCTCTCCTGGAGCCAGCCAACCATGACTGGAACCTCTGAAAATGTGAGCCAAAATAACCCTTTTCTCCTTTGTGTATGTCAGGTATTTTGTCCCAGTAACGAACAGTTAATACAGTATTGTTACTAAGATAAAGACTGTCTTCTCTCTCTTTATAGTTCTGGGGATGGAACCCAGTGGTTCTTTACCACTGAATTGCATCCTCAGCCATTTTTACTTTTTATTAATTATTATTATCAGCAGCAGCACTGAACCCAGAGCTTTCATACTGAGCTACATTTCCAGCTCATTTTTTATTTTTATGTTTTTATTTTTGAGAGAGGATCCCACTAAGTCCCTATGGTGCTCAGGCTTGCCTCTAAATTGTGATCCTCCTGCTTCAGCCTCCCAGAGTGCTAGGATTACAGGTATGTGCTACATACCTGTCTTTACTTTTTTATTTTGAGACAGGGTCTTGTTAAATAGCCCAGGTAGGACTCAAATTTGCCATCCTCCTGCCTCAGCCTCCCCTGGTGCTGGGATTACAGCTGTGGCCACAGCTCCCAGATAATAAAAGATCTTCTGAATAAAGAACTGGGGTGGAAATCTCATAGGAAAGAATAGTTGAATAACTGCCTTATTATTTGTTCATAATTGTGTTTGGAAAGGAAACTTTGAGAATTAAGTTGGCAGGAAAACATGAGTGACTTTCTTAGCTTCAAAAGCACTATAAAACACAGCAAAGAAGTAACGACTTGCCACTAAAGTAAACCAATAATGGTGATCGCGTGTCAAGTTCTAGCTCTTCACCTAACAGACGTATGACTGGTTAAGTTCATCTGGACACTCAAATTCCCCAGATACATTACATTACATGGCATTATACCTGCTCTCATTTATGGGAAACAAGTATTTCCTTTCACGACAAAAGGTATTTTAAACAAAGAGAGTGTCTTAAATGGTCCTTTTTTCATAAGAAGTGTTCAAATTCTAAAATGCAACTGAAGCTCCATCTAACAGAGGCAGGCCTGGAATTGTAATGGGCTAACAGAAGAAAAAGATGTTGATGTGGAATCCCTGTTTTATTTTTAATTTCTCCCAAGAGTCTATGGCTACAGCCCGCCACTCATTGAGACAGACTACTAATAAATAGCAGCTCTTGGTACACCAAACAGGGAAGAGGAATTTGGCTTAGATTCTCTTTTAGGTTTCTGCAAGGGGAGATGCCCTAGTTCATCTGGTCCTTTAAATTCTAGCTCCACAAGCCCAGCCATCCTCATTCAGGGCCCTGGATTTTCCTCCTGATTTGGTAGGAAAAAAAAATGGCAGGAATGCCCAAAAGACAGCCATAAGGCATCCTAGGTAATCTCTGTGCCTTGTTTCCTTATCTAAAATAATTTTAATTCCCTTAACAAATAAATACTTCTGAAAGGAGACCACTTATGTTTGGTTTTATGAATATATACAAACAAATCATAGTGAAACAACTGATATCTATTGCATAATAATAACTCTGACAAGAGTTTATGGCTCATTTCCAGGAATATGTGCTATAGTACTTATCAGTCCTGAATAAGTATATAACTCTTCGGCTTCAACTGGGACACAATGATAAAGACTAAGGTGAACAGAGACGGTATGACAGTATTTTCCACTGCAGGAATCTCAATTGTTTAGGGCCTCACAGCTAGCAGTTCTGAGGATAAAAGATCTTTACCAAGGGGTCTACTGAGAAAAGTCAGTTGTCTAACTGGGCTGGAAACAGTTTATCCTTAAGCAGAAGTCGACAAGCCATGGCTGACTGATTATTCTTGCAAATTCTGAAAGCTACAAATGGTTTTTACACGGTTAAATGATTAAGAATATTTTTCAACCAAAAACTGTTAATTTGTGACATAATAAAATTACGTGAAGTCCAAGTTTCAGTATCCATAAATAATTGTATTAAAACACAACCACATTCTTCCATTTATATATTTCCTGCAATTAATTTTGAGTTATAAAGGCAGGGTTATGTAGGTGTGACAGAAAATGTTATCGCCCATATAGTCTTAAAACTGACAGTTCACAGAAAGTCTGGTGGCCTGGCTCTACAGATTGGCTAGCTTGCTAAGAAGACAGGCATCTTTCCTGGGTACAAAGGCATCCCTTTATTGAATTATGGAGATCTGATTTGAAGTGTAAAATCCTAGGTCTCATTAAATCCTACAGTTCAAGGAAGACAAAATCATTTAACTTTAAAAAGTTATAGGGGTTAAAAAGTTAAGTCCCTGATGCTACATTAAGAGACTAGACCAAAGCCCCTCTATCTCAACAATTAGAAACTGTGCCTGATATAGAAAAGCCTTTTGGGGAGCACTGAAATTTGGTGAAATGCTGGAGGGCAAGAGAAGAAGGTCCATGAGGTGAATGGAAGGGACATGTGCCTCATCTACCTAAGAATCGTCCTCTCACATGTGTTCATGTAAAGGAAAAGAGAAGTGACGTGAACAAAGAAGTAGCAAGTGCTCTATTAACCATATCAAAAGTGGCACAAGTTTGGATATTATGGTTTGTATTGGATTTGGCTTCGGATTTAGAACAAGATAAATCATTTTTGTATCAGAGCTAAATAGTTATGAAATTATGCCATATGCCCAGGTTATATAAGATAGAAGAATTCTCACAATCTTCTGTAGCATAGTGACTGAGTGACTCCTGGGCGGGGGAGAGGCCAGCTGAGCCCACAAGAGAAAAAGATACTAGCATCAGAAGAAAGACCAAGGAAAGGAAACAGGTGTTGTAGCTATATTCAGACGAAAAGCAAAATGGATTAAGTACCAGATCCAGTCAGCTGGATACGAAAGTAAAAATAAAAAGGACAGATTAGTGAATATTTTTCTTTCAGTACTGGGGATGGAGCCCAGGGCCTCATGCATGCTAGGCAAGCGCTCTAGCACTGGGCCTTACCCCAGCTTCTTTTATTTTTTGAGATAGGGTCTTGCTAAGTTGCAGAGGCTGCTCTTGAACTTGTGATCCTCCTGCTTCAACTCCTAAATTACTGTGATTCCAGGTGTGTACCACCACGCCTGGCCAGATTAGTAGCTCTGAGAGCAAAAGCATACCATGATATCTTTACTTTGAACCTGAATACAGACATGACTCAGAAGCTGCTCCACCCAGGTCTCCTTCACAGGATATATGCAGTGCTCACAAAGAAGAGGTGAGAGACGGGAGAGGAGGGAGTCTGGGAGGGGAGCAGAGCAGGGCAGAGCAGAGGGGCAGCATCTAGTTTAGTTCCCCCTCAAGTCTACCTGATAAAGACAACAAAAGAGTGAAACTGAAGATGCTTTATATGAGTCACAAATACACTGTTCCTTAATTAACCACATAAAGTGCTTCATCTTCTTGCTTTATGCTGTTTGATAATCACGTAAATGAACTACAGGCCTGGGCTTTTTTTTCTCCTAATTGTTCCTTTCATTCTCACTTCTGCTGTGTTAATTTTACTATATACTTCTGTGATTTTTAGTTTTTGTATATTGAATGTGTATCGTTTTTTTCTCATCATTCCTTTTTTGTCTGTCTGAGTTCTGGGTCAATTTCTCGAGTTTGTTTTCGATCTCACCAACTCAGTTTTCTGCAACAGCCAAACTACTATTCAAAAGCCTTTCAGTTTTAATTTGTCAATTTCTTTGAAAATTATGATTATTGCAATCCTTTCTGATTGCTTCAGTCTGATTCAGTTTCACAGATGTAATATCTTGTTGGTACCTGAAAATCTTTTCCTGATTCTTACTGTAAATGTAATTTAGAGAGAGACTGCCTCTGACTCTTTCTGCTGACCTTCAGTATTGTTTTACTTATAGCAGCTACCCAATCCAGAAAAAAAACAAAAAACAAAAAACTAATTTTGTTAGGTTTTTGTTTCCTTGAGTCTTCTGTATTCAAAAATGGTTAACGGCTAAGGACAACTCAATATCCTAAGGCATTAACTTCGCACTACTCTCTCTCTCTCACACCCGCATATAAATCATCCAAGCCCTTTGATTTTACTTTAAGAAATATTTCTTAAATCTGCCCTCTGTTTCCCAACTTCATTGCCACCATTTTCAGTCACTGTCTGCCTATCAGCCTCTTAGACTGCAAACTCATGTTCCCTATTTCTATCAAACTTAGATTCCTAAAGGGTACACTACTCCTGGACCCTCTTTTGTTAAAATTTCTGTTTCTAGGCTGGAGATGTAGCTCAGTGATACGGTGCTTGCCTAGCATGCTCAAGATGCTGGGTTCAATTTCTAGCACCACAACAAAACAAAACAAAACACCCAAAATTTCTAAGTTAGAAAGGGTTGAAACATAAGAGGTAAATATTCAGATTTTACATTTCTTTGAGAGACAAGAAAAACAAGGAAAATGGCATAGGTAGCAAAAAATTCTGTAATTTTCAGCAATCTTATGCTATAGAGAAAAATTATCTGAAATAGTCATTAAGGTGAATTTTAAAAGGTGGTAGGTACAAAATCCTGCCTATAACATATTAATCTATGAAAGTTTTAAAAAATATAGATACCCAAAACCTACCAAGATTTACTCAGCAAATTAGAAAATTAGAATATCAAAGATCAGCCCCCAGGTCCATATTTTTCAAAAGCTCTCAGGTGATTCTGCTGTGAGGCACAAGGTATAGTCCACACCTCCTTGGACTTGAACTTACGTACCTACAAACATTCTCCCAGAAGTGAAATAATGAAAATTTCATAAACTTACCTAAGGGAGTTCATCTCTGTCTTTTGATGGGATGAGTCACCAGTCATATGGCTAAGTTTTTGAGCTTGGAGTTTTGATTTGTTCTCTAGCGACTCTATTGTTTCTTTCATTATTAACACTTTAGATTGTAATTCATATTTTTCACTTTCAAGCTATAATTTAAATTTAAAAAATTAACAGGCATATTTTAGGTTCTTAATTTTTCACAGACATTCTTTAATAATATTTCTGGAAGAAAAGAAATTAGATTTATTTTTTCAACTTTAAGAGTCATGTGTTTACTTTGGTTCTAGATGTCAGATTGGGCATACCCATTTACTTCTCTTCCCATCACTAAAATGAAAGAAAAGATACAAATAAACAAAAAAAAAAAAAAAAGAAAAAAGAAAAAAGAAAAAATAAACTCATGACAGAAACAAAAATAGGAAGCAAAACGACTAGCACAGTGAAAATTTTGAAGACTTAAAAACAAAATCATTGAGTAGATTCAACTAAATTAAGGAAAAACCAGAGCAGAAATTGTTATAAATCAAACCACTACCCTAAATTTTACATTTCTCATTTCTTGCTTTTCCTGTTTGTTTATTTTGAGACAGGGTCTCACTGCGTTGCCCAGGCTGGCCTCACACTAGTGTCCAAAGTGACCCCCTGCCTCAGGCTCCCACGTAGCAGGACAGGCATGTGCCACAGTTCTCAGCTTCTTGCTTTTCTTTAGTGTATCACATTCATATGAATCCCTAAACAATTACTGCTTAGCTTTACATATTTTGAACCTTACATAAGCGGAATCATACTGCATGCTTTCTTCAGCAATTCATTCTTTTGGTGTAACACAGTATTTCTGAGATTCATACATGTTGTTAGTAGTTACTGTTCATTAATTTTTGCTGCTCTGTAACACTCCATTGAATGAATTACAATCATTTATCCTCTTTCCATGCAATCGACACATGGCTTGTTCTTTGTATTCTACCAGAAAATATGTATTTTAGGCTTTGTGGGCCTTATCATCTGTCACCACATCTCCACCGACATGCACAAACAGCCAGACAATACAGAAACAAATGAGCAAGTCTCATGTTTCCTATAAATTCAATTTACAGAAAAAGACTGGAGGCTGAATTGGCTTGAGGGCCATAGTCTGCTGAGCCCCTGTAGGGTACATATCTAGAAATGGAATTGTTGGCTCGCAGGTATGTATGCCTTTGGTAGATAATGCCAACTTATTCTACAAAGAAGTACCAACTTGCATCTCATGAGTTACATATACTTACATACACAATACCTGTTAAATTGTGATGATCTGATGGTTATAAAATGACTTCACTGCAGTTTTACTTTGCATTTCCCATATATTGAGGCAGAGTATTTTTATGTTTATTACTAATTTATTACTTCTCCAGAAGTGTCTATATCTTCTGTTGCATGGGACTCAGGTGGGGGGATAGAGGTACAACAACTTGCTATATCAATTAGTGGTCTGTCTTTTTCAATTTATGGTTATTAGGTAAACAGATATGTTTTGGTCAGTGTGGTCCTATTTATCCATGTTTCCTTTTGAGGAATAAACTCCTATTTGTGTCTTGTTTAGTAGCATACACTTTTACACCAGAGACCTGCCACCTATGTGATCTTGGGTGTTTCCTTTCTGCCTCAGTTTCCTTATCTGTTAAATGAGGATAATATCAGCATTTACTTTGTATGATTGTTATGAGAATTAAAATAATAAATATGTATAAACTGTGGATAAAATTGCCCAACGCATAGTAAATGCTATGTAAATGACTGTTCTTATTATTTCTCCAAGGTGGAGATTTTCTCTTGTGTTTCTTTAAAAGCTCTTAACTTATCTTGAAATGATTTGGGAGTATGGTATGTTTGAAGTAGGATCCAATTTTTTTGTCTTTTTTGATGTATGTTTTCCCAGAAACAATTACTGGATAATCGTTCCTTTCCTCATCAACCTGAGGTTTTGTTTGTATGTCTTGCAGTACTGGGGATTGAACCCAGGGCCTTGAGCCTACTAGACAAGCAGTGTACCAGTAAGCTACATCCCCAACCCAATCTGAGTTATTTTATACATCAAGTTTCCTTATATTTATGGGTTTGCTCTCTTCTGGAATTAATCAATTTCCATCATTTCCCATTAGTTACAATGAGGCCAAAGCCCTCAAATCTAGTAGGGGAAGTCCAACACCATATTTTTCTTTAAGATTTCTGTATGATTCTTGGTTTTTTGTTTCCATGTATATTTTTGAATTACTGCCAATTTTCGTAACACGTACACACACCCCTTGGGATTTCAGCTGGAATTACATCAACTCTAGAGAATAATTTGGAGAGAATTTATTTTCATAAACATTGTATCTGTCACTTTTCTTTTATGAACTTGATGCATCTCTCCATTTAATTAGGTCTTCTTTAATTGCCTTTAGTAAGACTGCATAATGTTTTCTGTAAAGATCTGCAAATTTATCCAGAGGCACCTTGCATTTTTTAAAGTACATGTTTTTATTTATTTTGACTGGGATTTGTCATTCTTCTGGAATTCACTGTGCATTCTGAAAATCAGCACTTCTGTGTTTCCAGTGTCTAGAAAATAATCAGTCATTATTTCTTCAAACACTGCCTCTCCCACATATTCTATATACGGTCCTGTAATTGTATAACATATAAATTCACATTCGACTAAATACAGATTAGATCTTCTCACTCCATTTTCTATCATTTCAACTTCTTTTTACTATCATTTCAACTTCTTTTTTTTTAATACTTCCTATCTCCTAGTTTCTCTCCAGTAACATGTAGTACTTTCTTCAGATGTGCTTTCCAGCTTATTCTTGCATTCAGATTCTGATCAAGCTGGACTGACAGGGATCAGGTTTACTCTCCTGCCTGAAAGAACTAAAAAATTGGCTTAAATATAGGAAACAGCGGTTTTCAGAACAGTGGGTAAAAGACAATGATAGACAGAGACCCCTGAGAAGGGAAGCAAATGAGATCAGCTTTACGGTTGCTCCAGTGTATTGCCTGGAGAATTTCCAGACTATGGCACAGGAAAAGGAACCTAGATAAAGACTGGTGGTCACTTTAAGTTCAAAAGGCTGGAATGACAGTCAAGAAGTTACAAAGATACTGGATGAGAACTGCAGAGTGAACGTTCCAGAAATCTGCATGTGTAATTACTCCTTAGGTCTTCAGCTGAGTAGAGCTCAGCATGGAGAACTAACCAGCCAAGGCCAGGGAAAGAACCATAGGGAAGTAGAAGGAACAATACTCATGCAGGGCCAGGAATAGTTTTGGTTTCCACTGGTCATTTTCAACAGATATCAGGTAGCCTACTCAAAAGGGTTTTACCTCAGCAGTGAAACAAAATTAGTTCAAGACTATATGTTACTTTGGTTACACCTAATGAAGCTCAGAAGCAAGCCCAAAAAGGATCAGGCTACTTTCCACATAATTTAACTGCATCCCAGAACAAACTTCAAGAGTATTCATAAGAATACAATCTAGCAACCAATAGCGTAAAATCACAATGCCTGGCATACAATGTATAATAGCTGGCATGCAAAAAAAGCAGGAAAATATAACCCATGAGGAGGAGAAAAATCAAATGACCCAAATAATAGAATCAGAGGGCAAATAAATAAAAATAGTGAAGACAGTGATAGCAAGTAACCAAAACAAAATGGAGAAAAAGGACTGTTAGCACCCTGAATTACTGAAAACCTTAATCCTAGAGAGAGCAGAGCTGGCCCTCTCTACCCATGGGTAGCACATTCACAGATTCAGTCAGCTATGTAGTGAGGCCTATGATGGTTGCAGCTATTCTGACAATGTACAGAACCTTTTACTTCTAATTATTCCCTAAACAATACAATATAGTATCTATTTATGTAGCATTTCTAGTGTATTAGGTATTAGAAGTAATATAGAGATGATTTAAAGTATACAGGAGGATATGCATAAGTTATACACAAATACGATGCCATTTTATACAAGAGACTTGCGCAGCCTCAGATTTTGCTATCTAAGGGCTTCCTGGAACCAATCCTCCATGGATATTGAGGGGGGACAGTAATGAAGAATGACAGTGAATTTCACTTTTTACTCTATATGTGTATACTATGTAATTATTTTTATAAGCCCAAAACTACAATAATGACTGAGTGCTTAAAATATGGCAGGTGCTTTTTCTTCTAAGTTCTTTACACGTATTATTAATCTCCTGAATTTTCACAAAACCCCTAAAAAGTACTATTTCTACTTTATAAAGAAATTGAGGGTCAGAAAAGTCAAATAAGTTGCCTATAGGTATAACACAAGTGAGAGATGGATCTAAACTTAAGTAATCAGCCTTCAAAGTACATTCTCCTACTTGCTGCTATACAGTTTTACTAGTGTATTATTTTGTAATTTAAAAACCAGTGTGTTAAAGCTAAAATTGGCAGTCATTCATATAATACTATACCCCAAATCCAATTTGATCCATTACCTGATGGTTAACACATGTTAAATGTTCAATAGTTTTCTCTAATTCTGATTTTCCAAAAGCACTCATTTCCTGGATATTCTGAAAGAGAATTTTACAGAAAATGTTTATTCATATCAGGTAATAAAACAAAGTTACCAGATGAAACAATACAAGTTTAGACTACTATTATAATTGTCTTTTCATAAAACACAGGACTGTTTTAGAAATGAACTCATTAAACATTTCATAAAAACAATGCTTTTGGTATTTAAGAAAAAAGCACAATAGGCTCTCATTTTTACATTCTCTACCTCCATGTGTGATTATAGCAAAGGACATACATTGGTATGGATTCAATAATAAGGGCTTATACAGCTCAATCCATATTAACACAGCTATAAAGTGAGAAAATCAGCAGGCTAAGCAACAAAACTCAGAGTACGGCCTCAGAAGAGAAGATGTAAAAAACAAAACAAAACAAAACAAAACAAAACAAAACAGTACAAGAAAGGAATGTAAGCTCAAGAACATACAGGAAACACAGTGCTACAAGATCCTGCAAGAGATCAGAGCTTCAACAATGGGCTAGAGAGCAGTATAAACAAAGGATTAGTTTTCTGGCTATATTACCTTATCCGATGCTTACTGCTGATAAGTCCAGGAGAAGCAATACTGTGTAATTTGGTGTTCACTGAGTCCTCTTAGTATAGATTAATATTTATTTAGTCCCCCCCTCAACTCCCTCTCTCCCTCCCTCACTTTTTCTCAGTGCTGGGGATTGAACCCAGGACCTCACACATATTAGCCAAGTGCTCTACCATCGAGTTCAGCTCATTCAGCCCCCTTTAAAAAAAATTTTTATTTGAGAGAAGTTCTCACCCAATTGTGTAGGTTGGCCTCAGACTTATAATCTTCCTGCCTCAGCCTCCCCAGCAACAGGGATTACAGGCATGCACCACTATGCCTCGCTCCATTCACGTTATTGATTAAAAATTTAAAAACCGTATCTGATGTTTGGATTATACATCTGGCTAAAAGGATCACTGTGCTGTAACTATTTTATTATGTGTTTTTTTTTTTTTTGAGACTGAGTCTCTCTATGCAGTTCAGGCTGGCCTTGAACTCATCATGTAGCCCATGCTGGCCTCAAACACACAGCAATCCTCCTGCCTCAGCCTCCTGAGTGCTGGGATTACAGGTGTGCGCCACCATACCTGGCTTTGTAATTACTTTATTAAGTCATTTATTGTTTATTAAATCATTCAACCAGTATAACTGAATATATGCGCTACACAAAATACCAAAATATTAGGAATACAGTAGTGAATAAATTGTACAGTCTCTGACTTCATAGATACTACAGTCTGATAGAAAAGACAGACTTTAAACAAGAGATTAAAAATAAATATCAGGAATATTCTTCTAGGAAAAGGAACTTTATGCTCACATATCAAAAGCAATCAAGAGTCTAAGGTTCGCATCCTGTCAGAAAATGATATTTAATTTGGACTTAAAGGATGAATTACCTACATAAGAGGACTTGACGGGGTGAAGGAATCTTTCAACAGGTATACAGAAGGCTACAGACAAGAAAAAGTCCATTAAGCTTGGAGCCTGGAGAAAAAGGGGCCTGGGGTGGGGAACAGCAGAGGTAAATATAAGGAAAAGAAGTAATCACTAAAGTCCTTGAAAGTAGTTAATGGATTTCAAATAGGAAGTGACGGAATCAGATTTGTATCCTTGAAAGATGACTTTAACTTCAGTGTTAAATGTAAGTCTGAGCCAGGTGTGGTGGCGTACACTTGTAATCCCAGCACTCCAGAGGCAGAGGAAGGAGGATCACTGAGAATTTGAGGCCAGCCAGTGCTACATAGTGAGTTCAAGGCCAGCCTGAACTACATAGTGAGACCCTGCTTCAAAAAACCAAAAAAGAAAAAAACGTCTGAGACAAGCAAGATGAAGCACCGAAGCCTCATCTTACAATAGTACAAGTGATAGAGAATGACCAGAATAGGATGCTTTGGAGAGAACACAAAGATGTAAACAAATTTAGAGAAAGTAACTCTTATGACTCATTGTTTGCTAAGGTTGGTAAAGTTATTTAAACTCAGCTTAACTCAGAGACCTCATTTATACGCAGTACCAAACAAACACAAAACACTTTTATGAAGATTTACTGAGATAGCTCATAAAAAACACTTAAACAGAAGCTCCTGCATGGAAAAGTCTCTACAAATGTTCAATATTTTTAAGAGACAGGACTGATAGGACTTGGTTATTAATTGAGAGACAGCGACCTTCAGGGAGAGCCTGGTAATACTGTCCAGACTTGTAGAGGAAGCATAATGATCCAAATGAATAGTGCAGTTTTTAAGTAAAAAATCTGTTGCAAACTCACAAAATCCTGCTACCAGAAGGATTTTGGTAATTTGATGATTGCCTTTTCCAACTTTTCAGTAATATCCCATTTTTTAAATCCTATTTTTACATTCCTTGGTCATTTTAACACATAAGAAAAAGGGTAAGTAAAGAATGATAAGCTTGAGATATTTCTAGGTAAATGGATGCATCTTGAGACCATACTCTTAAGTGAAATAAATCGGACACACATGTTTAAATACCACATTGTTTCTCTGGTGTGAGAAACTGAAAACATAAATAAAGGCTAAAATGTATTATACTGGGAAAGGGAAGAAAATGCCCAAATAGGAAAGGGAACAAGGGAGGGGGAGGGAAAAGGAATGGAAAGGCAAAAGAAATAAGAAATGGAAGGAAAAAAATGGAAACAAAGCTTTTGCAAATAAGGATGGAGGAGAGGGTGAAGGGAGGGGAGGGGAATGCGAAAAAAGAAGCAACAAGATATATCACGTACAGGTACAAATCCCCTATGATGAATGGTATCACTATGTACATCTAAAATGTACCATTAAAATAAAATTAAATTAAAAAAAAAAGAAAAAGGATAAGTGAGCAGATTATGCTAAAAGCTGCCATGCTGCGCAGAAGTTTTTTTAATTTGGGAATTTTAACACTTTTTAAATTTTTTTAAATCAGAAAATACTTTCTGGAAGGCAGTATTCCAAATGATTCCAATTAAAAACATTCTTAAACTGTATTTTTGGGGTAAAATTTTAACTGCAAATTTGGGACCTAATAACTATCCTTAAAATGCTTAATTGTTTTAGTTCTAATTTTAGCTCCTCCTTCCCTCCCTCCTTCCTGTTTGTGGTGCTGAGGATTAAACTCAGTGCCTCGCACATGCTAGGCAAGCACTCTATCCCTGAACTACTTCCCCAGCCCTATTATGTTTTTTATTTTGAGACAAGGTCTCATTAAGTTGCCCAGGCTGGCCTTGAACATGTGGTTCTCCTGCCTCCATCTCCCAAGTAGCTGAGATTAGAAGCATGTGCCACCATGCCCAACTCTTGGCTGCTACTCTGAAAGCATTAATTTCATAATATTAATTGTAAGTAAACTATAGAACCCATAATAACAATATTTAGTATTACAATGTGCTGACCACTCTTAAGTGTTTTACATGTACTGACTACTTTCTGAGATTATAAAAGGAAATATAAATTACTGCCCCCAAGGATAATGCCAAATGCACAAGTGACAAAAGAAAAAAATAGATAAACTAGACTTCATCTGAATTCAAAACTTCTGTGCTTCAAAGACACCATTAAGAAAGAAAAAGATGACTTTCAGAATGAGGAAAAGTATTTGCAAATCACCTATCTGATAAGGGGCTGATCATATCAAGAATATATAAAGAACTCTTACAAATCAATAATAATGAGGCAAATAATCTAATGTAAAAAATGGACAAATGATCTGAATTTCTCAAAAAAAAAAGATATAGAATGGGCAACAGGCACATGAAAAGATGGTCAACATCATTACCTACTGAGGAAATGCAATTCAAACCACAAAGAATATTTCGCACCTACCAGAATAAATATGACTGAAAAAAGCAGGTAATAACAAGTACTGGTGAGGATGTGGAGAGATTAGAACCATTATTCATGGCTGGTGGGAATATAAAATGGTATGGCCAAGGGCTGGGGATTTAGCTCAGTGGTTAGAGTACTTTCCTAGCAAGCACAAGGCCCTGAGTTTGATCCCCAACACCAAAAAAAAAAAAAAATAAATAAAAAAAAAAAATGGCCAAATGTAGCCTAGCCTCAGTGGTTAAAGATAGACTTGGCCTATAATCATGAGTTACCAGGCATCTCCCCAAGAAAAATGAAAACATCCACACAAGAAGCTGTACATAAACATTCATAGAAACATTAGTCACGAAAGACCCTTGAAAACTTTATAATAATTAGAGAAGCCAGACATAAAAATCACATATTTGGATGGGGGAATTAGCTTGGGGTGGAGGGCTTCCCTCATATGCCCTAGGTTCAATCTCCAGAGTGTGTGTGTGTGTGTGTGTGTGTGTGTGTGTGTGTGTGTGTGTGGATGATGTCATGTTTTTATATGAAAGGTCCAAGGTACGTACATCCACAGAAATAGGAAATGGATTTGTGCCTGCCTACAGCGAGGAGACCCAGGGGAAATAGGATGTGATGCTAACAGATGTGGAACATCAGTACTGTGGCGACAATAACTCTCTAAAACAACTGTGGTGATGGTTGCACTTAGTGATGCGTGTACTAAAAATCATTGAATTGTACACTTCAAATGGGTGAGCTGTATGATATGTGCAAATCTAATCGCTTTCCACATGGAAAACTTCCTTTTGAGCTCAGGGATAGGTAAACTTTTTCCTGCTCAGCCAGCCAATGTTACAGGCTTTGAGAGCCAAAGGTGTCTATTGCACTTCTCACCCTGACCACTGGGTCACATAAAAAGCTACAAACAGGTAAACAAATTCCAACAGCACTTTACTTATCAACAATGAAATATTCTTCTCGCTTTGATACTTTTTAATGGTTTAAAAATGCAAAAACTATTCTTAGCTAGAGGCCAGACCTACACAAGGTGGTCCAAATCGGGATGGCACGCTGTTTTAGGCCATTCCCAACTCAGTGGTACATCCTAAACAGTAATGTCATAGGAAAACCTGTATGGAGATCTCTTTCTTAATAAGTTATCATTAAAACATATGTCAATTTTATTACTTACTTTTAACTTTTCTCTTAAATCTTCCTTTTCTGCCATAATTCTTCTTAAGTCAGATAAGGCAAGTTCTTTTTCCTTTTCCATAAGACTAACAAGACTACTGGGGACAGTGGTGTGGGCTGATTCCTGTCTTAGTGCACATAATTCTTCCTGAGCCTTAAAGAATTAAAAGATATAAATAAAGAACATTTTGGATATGCTCCCTGTTTTTAAAAAAAAGGCATACTGAACACATGTTACTTTTACTGTCTTCCCAAATGCCAACAAAATGAGAGTAAAAGGTTTAAAATTAAATAGTAACACCAAAAGCCAAGGAGACTGAGAGAGGTGGCAGTCACAAAATGTTGAAAACTAGATGGCAGACAGACAAGTAGGCATTAACTAAGCAGACCCAAGAAAGCTTAAATCTAAGCCAACTGTGGGGAAAGCCCAGAAGTGGATCAACTTGCACTGCCAAATCCTTTAAGCTCAAAAAGTGAAAACAGTTCTGTTAACTTGACCTTTGAACTTGCATGTTTTTTCTCCCCATCAAAGTAGCGATAGCACTTCATGGGAGATGGGTATGGGAACAAATTTAGGGGACAAATTTTTAGGCTTTGTGCAGACTCATTGTGCCCTCTGTCAACTGAGGCTGTGTAATGAGGCCAGACTACACTGAAGCCCTCTTCCCTAGAGTTGTTTCTTTCACTAGAGGATAAGCCCTTAACAGCCACCGTTCCAAACAGTGATTGCTACCCAACTCTGTGTCTGGGATTTAGGCATGTTGGGGCACATCTAAATCACGGGTAAATTTGGCTCAAAGTCAGGCACAGAAAGACGAAAAAGAAATATGAAAAGAAAAGAAATCTTTGCTTTGAGAATTATATAACAGCAGGAACTACTATTACTTATATTGTGGGTTTTTTTTTTGCTTTTTGCTTTGGCACTGGGGTTCGAACTCAGGGCCTTGTGCCTGCAAGGCAAGCACTTTAACTAAATCCCCAGCCCCTACTACTACTTTTAATATGAAGGAATATCACAAGGTCTATATGTTATGGAAATCTGCAGGATACATATTGGTTCCATTATAGTTATCTGGGTCTAAATAATCTATTGGGTTAATTATAATCAAGTTCTTACTTCATTATACAAGACACTTAGTTTGTCTCTTTCTGCTGTCAATAATTTAACATTGCACTGTATATCTTCCATATATTTTTCAAATCTTTCTAGCATACGCTGTAGTTCATCTCTTTCTCTTGTGACCAGATGAATTTCTGAATTGTAATCACCCTGAAACATAATTAAAAGAGAAATCATCATGTGTTGTAATTATCACATGGTTGTCACAAAGATGTTGGTGATAAGACTGACTGAAAGATGCCAACAAACAAAAAGAGCAAACATTTCTTAAATGTAATTAGGCAGATGAAAGCCCTGGCAATACAGAGGTAAATTTTCTGGCATTCAGGGTCCTGGGAAGGGATTCAGCCACCACTTACACTACTTGATCAGATTCCATTAGCTGTGTGAACAGTCATTCTGGACTGTTCATGTTGGTGGTAAAGCATAAGTCCTAGAACAGAAGCATCAACAATATCTAGGAACTTGTTATATATACAAATTTGGGGGTCCACCCCGGACTTAAACAGAAACTTTGAGGATAGGGTGTAGGAACTGTGTTTTATCAAGTCCTCCCTGTGATTCTGACATGATGATTTTTGAGAACCGTTAGTTTATAACCTTCTCCAGGGAAGGGACTGGGAAAGTAGGGTATGCCCGTTCACCCAGTGTATATAACAACACAGCACACTCTCAATGTTTTCTATGACTGCACACCAAGATCAGTTTCCCGGGCACCCCAATCCGATTGTTCCAGCTTCACATTTACATGAGGTATACGTCTGCAATCAGATAAATGTAAACATTTCTACCAGGCAGTATGTACTAAGAATGTTCGCTAAGTATTACCATCATTTCTAGAACAAGAATACGCCTACTCTTCTAGGACAATTTAAAAGACCCACAACTTTGCTGCTATTATAAAAAATAAAGATAGTAAATTGATAGCATTTTAATGTTAAAGCACTAAAAGTAGAAGGCCCACGTAGGGACAATCTGATAATTTGATAGACTGGAAAGAGTTCCAGGCTATATTACTCAAAACCTATTGTGTACATATCATACCAATGTAGATTTGGGGAGGTACCACTCACTGTCTGCTTGGAAACAAGGTATCCTCATGATTTAATAAGCAAAAATCAAGGCATAATGGATGAGATTAGCTATCTAGATTCCTCAAAGGACAAGATGTTTTGTAGGAGAAAAGCGCATAGGATTTTAGGACTTAAAGTTTAACACTGTGAAAGAAAACCTGTAACTTGACTATAACTAAATAAGGAAATCTTATAGAAAGGAAGTGGTCTGCATAGATTCTAGAAAAGGAGAGCTCAATGAATAAATATTTAGCAGTCTATTTTCATCACTATTTAGGTTTCAGCTTAAATGTCACTTTCTGCAAAAAATCTTTCCAGATTCTCCAATCTCATTTAGGTCATCTACATTCTTTCACAGTCTTCTGAACTGTTCCTGTACATTCTTCATTGACACTTACCATAAACGAGACTTAAAAGTTCATTCTATATTCAGTGCCCAGTGTGATGCCTAGTAAACCACTGGTTTCCTGAACATTTATCAGCTGATCTACTTAAACAAAAACTCTTAATTCTCCTTTAAATGTATCTTGTATATAGATATTTATATTAGTGTTAACGTGTGATACTTAACTCCCCTTTACCACTCCATTATTCTCAACACACAGGCATAAGCATACACATGCACAGTGTTGAAGGCGACAAGGACAGGAACTACCTTCCCTGTCTCAGAATTCCATACCTCGAGCACTTGGCATTAGACCTATTTGATCTGAGCCAGAAGTGAACCATTTACTGGACCCTTACACAAATTATGCCATTTAATCTTCCAAGAAGTTATAGTTATGTACTTTCTTCTTTCACAAATGATGAAACCGAATTGGTACGAAGTTGGGTAATTTCTCCCAGGTTACAAAGTCGGCTTGTAGAACTGGAAAAATGCATGGGGCCCCCAACTACAAAGCACTTTCTGTTTCACTACCCTCAAAACTCACAGCAGGAACCATGGTGAGTATAACGGGATGGGAGACAGGGCCCTAATAACACAGATGAGAATCAACAAGATTTTATTGATAAAGATCACTGACATTAAAAATGCCAGTTTTTTTCTGAGTTATTACAATCCCAAGAAGCTGTGTCTAACAATCTGCCATAAAACGGGTTGAAAACTCAAATCTAGTACCAAATTCAGCTTGAGAGAAGTCTTTGTTGTTTACCCACGAAGTGTTCCTAATGTGTTTAAAATACCTAATTTTAGGTAGGGAATATATTCCTTAGTTTCCAGCACTCGCAACTATTTTACATCTCACCCTTTTCACTCATGTACTTATCCACTATTACTCACCATACCTGCAATTTATTATTGGGGTTCTAAAAATATTATGAACTCCCTGACTTCCTGAACTCCAGAATATGAACTCTTTGTCTATACCTGGAAAGTAAGTTGAAGAAAGTAAACTGAAGGGGAGGAAAGGTATCTCTGGACTATACCAGTATCTAGCCAGTCAGTATCTCTCACTTGTCTTTCCATTGTGAATCTATACCAAGTAACTGAATCAAATATTTAGGGCAAAGCCTTTGAGATTTTTATCTACTCAATGCTACTGATTAAACTGATCAACAATTCTGTGGGAGATCCTTTTATACCATGAAAACAATCAATTCGAGGACTTATTTTCCCTAAATCCTAAGAATATATGAAACATAAAAACTCAGTAACACAAAAATTAACTTGCACTGTAGTTTTTCACCAATTCATTTTGCTTATAATAGGTAACAGCATGGTGCTTACACTGACAACTATAAATCAAACGTTAGCTATTAACCAATGAGATTAAAAAGCAAAGTCTATCAGAAGACAACAAACTATTTGATAATGAATACAGGAAAGGATGAAAAAGATATTTTGAGTTTTAATGACTTTCCCAACTTCCCTAGTTTTACCTAGTGTATCAACAATATTAGGGCCATGTGAGCCTTCAGGACTCCTATAGCTTCAAAATTTAAGAAAGAAGAGAAAAAAAAAAAATCCAAAGAATTCAAATGATGCTTATAAGACACTGAAAATAATTAAGACTTAGAAACACAATTTTAATCTCTTGTGAATCATGATCAACTTTAAATAACATATACAATGGGAGACCCAATGATATGCAGGCCTATGGGTGTGGCTGAGGGGTGGAGTGCTGTCTCGCACGCAGAAGGCCCCGGGTCTGAGCCTCAGCATCATGAAGCCAAACTAAATCAGACAAGAGGAGGAGGAGAACAAGAGGAACAAGAGGAATAAAAACAAAATGATATATACATAGTGAGTATCTCTGTCACTCTTTTTCTTTAGATGGAGTCTTGCTAAGTTGTCCAGTGGGGCCTCAAACTTTCAATCTTCCTGCCTCAGCTTTCCAAGTAGCTGGACTGTAACATCCCCGTTCTCAAGGCGAAATCTTCAGGTTACCAACTTGCAAATATAGTTGTAACAAATAGAAAAATCTGCTCACCACCCGCTTCCAATTTCTACCATTTCCTACAGAATCGTTATTAGGAAAGATACCTGGTCAGGAGAATGTGACATGCGACACTGGTCTAACCAATGTTCTCGGAGTGACACGAAGCCATACTGCCTGCCATGTGAACACAGCCACTCTGCTACCAGCGAGACAATGTAGCTGATACATAAAGGCAATTCTAGAAAGAGAG
>PVJO010024592.1:0-23805 GCA_004026905.1 Hystrix cristata | reverse complement strand
GCACATACGGTAGTAAAAATTTTATATCGTTTCCTTGTCATGAGCAAGATTTTTAAGAGCATATCTGGAATCAAAACTTGGCTGTACAATTTACTGTCTACATGATCTTAGACAAGTCATCATCTAACCTCTATAAATCTGCTTCCTTATCTTCAGTATGAGAACGATAAGACTTGACATACAGGGTATTACCTGGATTGAATTAGACCATGTATGCAGAATGCTAACAGTACATGGAATATGATGAATGAGAAGGAAATGTTTGTCCCTGGAATTACTATTATCACCATTATTGTGCAATAGCATTTGATGAAAAATATTTGTAAAGGGAAAAGATTGTTTGTGAGTCACAGGTGGGAATTCTAAGGCAAAAAGAGGGATTCCAGTTCAGCAGTTTAGAGGGTGTCCCAGCCAGGGTGTGCCTGAATCCATATCCCTGGCATGCTAGCATGTGGCTGTAATCCCAGCACTTAGGTGGCTGAGGCAGAAGGATTGATACAAGTTCGAAGCCAGCCTGGGCTGCATAGTGAGTTCAAGGCCACCTTGAACCACATGAGACCCTATCTCCAAAAAGAAAAATGTGGCTGCCTGCCCAGTTCTTCCTCCAAGCAGCTTACTGTTGAAACCTAGAACCTCCACATTCCTCACTCTGAAGATCCCTGTAATGTAGAGATAATACTTCAGCCAGACTCCTCTCCAACCAAGGAAAGATTGTCGGAGTATCTGACAGAAGCGGTGTTGTGGGATAGTGAAGAGAGCAGGTTGGACAGGCACAGGGTAAGGGAGGAGGGTGGGCCCATTCCCAGGCTCACTCAGCTCTTCTCTCTCCCCATCTGCTCTCTTAGTCCTCACACGCTCTGCAGCCACTGTGGCCTCCTTCATGGTAACTGTGCTCTTACTCTTGAACACACATCCTTTTCTCTTATTGTCTCATACAGCTTGGAATTTTCTAACCCAAACTACACTAAAACCAAAAGAGAGAGAAAAGAAGGGAATCCAAGAAACAAACACAAAACCCAGAACACTAGTGGTGCTTACCGCGGATTTGGGTTTTTATCCTACACACTGGACTTGCACACTGATTTTCTCCATTCATCTGGAATCAGAGGACTGTCCAAAAAGAAATGCCATCATCCTAGGGAGCCAGGGAATGAGCAGGGTCCTTTTTCTTTCTCATCTGAATTTCTCACCTGTATTCTTCAGCCTATTTATTGCTTTGGACCAAGTCAGTTGGCAGCAAAAAATGTGAAGATGCTTTGCACAGAGGTAACTTGAGCAAATATGTAGGACGAGAGAGTGAATCTGGTAAAGATGATGATAATTAACTACCACTGAGTACCTTGTATGTGCCAGGAACTCTACTGAGCACCTTAATATCCTCCACCTCAATTAATATTCATAACAAATTGGCCACACCCTAATGAAATGGCTACTGTTACTTAGCACTCACTGTTTGCCCAGTATTTCTCTAGGCAGTCACTTTATGTGACTCAAAGAATTTGATCCTATTATAAGTTTATAAGCCATTTACTATTATAATATCCTTTATTCAGATGAAAAATTTGAGACATAAAGAAATGAAGACTTGGTCGAGAGTCACACAGTAGTCAAGAGCAGAGCTTCAAGTTGAAATCAGGGACTCTGACCTGAAAATCCATTGTTATTGTTTGTGTCTAGATGTCCCTCTAAAGCCTCATACAGTCATAGGTGGGACTTTGCGGAGGTGATTGGCTCATGGGGAATCTGATGCTTTCAGTGGGTTAGTCCACTGATTAGCTTATAGGTATTGGGTTATAGTTTGCGAGGTGAAGACTGGTCAGAGGAGAAGAACATGTCTTGCTAGCCTGCTCCTCCTTCCCTACGCTCTGCTTCCCTATTGCTGTGGTGATGCGAGCAGCTCTCCTCACCTCTCTTGTGTTGTGCCCCTCTGCCTTGCTCTCCTGCCTTGGAGCTGGCCCATTACAGACTGAAAAGTGAGCCAAAATAAACCTCTCATTCTTTCAAATTTTGGATGTTGGTAATGTGTCTCAGTGAAGAAGAAACTAACTATGACATCCACCCCCCTCAATCATGTGCTTCTAGAAAATGGGGGCAGAAGGACGGAGGAGCAGGCACCCAGGGAAAGCCAGGTAGGGGTGTTGCTGGAAGGCTTGGGAAACACTAGGAAAATGCTGTGGTTGCAGGTCCAGAAGACAGTTTTCATGAGATAGAGAGTAGAGCTAGTCCTGGGGCCCCAGGCAGGTGCAGAGAAAGAAAACTTAATCACGATGGGAAGAAAGAACTAAGCAGTGAAGGTAAGTTGCTCTATCAGTAGCTACATCTAGAGTCTTGGTGATAAAGAACAGAAACGACATCTAGCTACCTTAAGGAGACAAAAAAATTCTTTGGATGAATTGTATAACATTAATAGAAAAGACAAAACAGAAGCAGGCAAAAATAAGCAAGTTCTAAGCCGCAGAAAATACACTGTGGTTACCACCCAAAGAACATCTGATTGAACCCTTAATTGCTCCCCATCCTTGACTCTGCTACCACAGCTGTGAGTTACCAGGTGGGGCATCACGTTGGCTGAGTGCAGGTGACAGACGTGGCCCCATTCAGCATCCTCTGCTACCAAGAGTCACACCTCAAGACTTCCTCCCTGCCCCTCCCAAACCCATCAGTCCATAGCAGTCACTGGGAGACACCCTTGGGCCTGAGGACTGGCAAGACTGCATGTGGAAGAGCAGCAAGAGTTAGCCAGGTGGCCAAGAAAGAGGAACAAACAGACCCCTCACTTCATTACATATTCTGGCTTTAAAGACGTCTGCTTTCAAAGTCTGTTTCTTTGGGGAGGGGCCAGTGTCTCCAGGCTTGTGAAAGGACCCTTCACTCAGGAGAATGCTTGAGTCCTGATGCCATCCAGATGACAAGATCCCTGCTGCCCTCATGGATGAGCAGTGGCCCATGAGGACGACCGCATGCTCCCACATCACTGGGCTGGAACAGTGTCTGGCCAGTGACTTCCATGAGCACACTGCTGTTTTGAGTGACAGACCTCAGAGACACAGTAGACGAGGGGAAGTGCCTGCCTACCTTCTGGCCTCTTATCAGCAGGAGTCACTGTTGCCGTGGGATTTGTTTTCCGTCTGAGCAAAGGCTTCTATGCATCCAAATTTCCTTGCCTACGCTGGGCTGACCCAAAGATTGTGGTGTAAATTCCCGTGCATTGCGAGCCACTTCACCAAGCTCCCCACACTCCCCTGTGACTGTAGCTTCATCTTTTTTGCTTATTTCCAGTTTGACCTTGAAAGGTCAGACAGTAAATCATTACACAGGACACTATGCACGTACTAGGTACTTAACAAATCTGGCAGCTGAAATCAAGGCAGAAACGTGTGCTATGAGGACAGCACAATTATTACTGTGAATATGAACCCAACAGCTGATTGAGGGTGGCAACAAAGGGAAACTTTTAATGGGGAAATTTAATTTCGAAGGCAAAAACCTTCAGAAAATTATGAACTCAATAATTTGATTTAATCATTTACATTTGAATTGCTCTGCATGAGCAACACACTTAAACATTTATAAAATTAAGATGCTGAAATTAATGTTTAGCTATTATAGAAGTGCTTATAATTGTCCAACGATCGTGCATAATTAAATAGCAATTTCGAATATTACAGGATGGGACCCCATTCAATGCAACTGTGTCAAGTAAAAACATGGAAGATTTATTGGGACACAAAGTCTGTGAGCTGTGAGCCCTCTTGTGGACGCAGTGCACAGTGCAGCCAGGGCGTCACCTCCACTCTTGAGTCCTGGAGAAGGGGCCAAGGAGTGGGTGAGTGAGGCCTACTCCCATCTCCAGGCCAGTACCCTTGGCTCCAAGAGAACTTTCACGTATTAAGAAAATGCCAGCTGAGTGTGGCAGTGCACACCTGTAATCCCAGTACTTAAGAGGCTGAGGGAGGAGGTTTGCCACAAGTTCAAGGCCAGTCTGGTTTACACAGTGAGTTCAAGGCCAGCCTAAACTACATAGGGAGACCTTGTCTCAAAAAATCAAACCACACCAAACCAAATCGGAACAAAACAACACCCTTCTCCCCATCTGGGTACCCTGGGGGACACCAGAACAGAGCTGAGACCTGATCCTCAAAGGAAGTGGTACCCTATAGCCACACCTTCAGTTGCCCTGATGGGCAGCAGCATCTGGTCTGTAAGAAAAGAACCACCTGCAGATGCGAAACTGGAGGCTCTAAGAGACCGCAACTGGCCCAAAATCATTCAGCCCTCTGACCCGATTTCTTAGAGAGCTCTTTCCTGGCCACACTGTATAAAGTCACACAACTACCTGGCTACCTAGGCGAGGTCCTGCTGAACACTCTCCACCTCTTTTGACCTATTACATAGAGGCCACATTAGTTATACACCTCCATACTGAATAGAAACTCTAGCCCCTGAATTAAGGTACTTAGCTAATACTTGTGAAGCCAGGAATGATGAGATTAGCAAGGTCTGTGACTGAAGCTCAGGCCCAGGCTGGCTGACGCCAGGCTTACTAGGAAAACACATTGTCTCTTGGAGCCTGGCTAGATGCAAGCTCTTAGCTATTCACTGGAGTCAGTCACCAGCCCTTCACTCTGTATTCAAAGCTTAACTCTACATATTGCCCCATAAATTCCTGCCTCCTTCTGTTAGTCAATGTCTCAGAATGGAGGCATCATTCTCCAGTCAGTTGCTCAAGCCAGAAATTATGGTGTGTCTTGACGCCTCTGCATTCAAAGAACTCCATCTTCCGTCTGTAACTAATGAGCACTGAGTCCTGCTAATTCCACCTCCTGAGGAGCATATGAGTGCACCAGCTGCTCTCCATCCCAGCTACAATTTCCATGCACAGGTCATGGTCATGATTCATCCGTTATGGCCAAAACTTGCTGGATGTCTTTTTCAGTTCCAGGCTGCAGACTGACAGTGCACCCCAAAAACGCAGCTTCCAACTGTTCCTCTGTCACTTAGACCCCTCCCTATCGGTTTCCCTGCTGCTTTTAGGGAAAAGTCCTAAACAATGGATATGACCCCAATGCCCACCTGACCTAATCCCTCTCACTCCTCTGTCTTCCTCTTCTATGCAAGATCTGCTACAGCCTACAGAGCTTGCAAAGAGCTCCTCCATGCCAGCCTCTCCTGAACCCCTTTCATAGATGTTACCTCATTAAAGTCTCACAAGTCTGCAAGGCAGATATTAGTAATCTCATTCTCAAAATGAAGCAAGTTCAAAGAGAGAAAAAGGACTTGCCTGGGGTGCCAAAGTCTTCTGCTTTGAAACTTATTGCTCCTTCTACCCCCTCCCATTGCTCCCCACCTTCAATTATCAGCATTAAAAATGCTTTTCAGCATCTACTGTGTGCGGAACACTGCACAAGAGAGATGCCAGGGCTTTCTCTCTTTCTCTATCACAAACACCACTAAGAGAGCTTTAAAATGCTCTTGCTCACACACGCAGTTAACAAGGTACTAACCACAGAGCACCCAAACTCAGCTCCTAAGTTTCCTGCATCTAGGATAGGGACTGGCCCATAATGGGTGATCAATAAATTATTTGTGAACTGAATGATAATCAGTGCTCTTTTCTTCCCTTCTCTCTGCCACCCTTGAGGAAGTACACTTATGTGTAGCATTTCTAGAGCCATTTATCTTGTGGACGGTAAAGCATAAAAAACTGTAAGTCTTGTATCCTTTTCTGGCTCTTCAGACCTCTGTGGATCTAGAAACAGTTTTGTTCATCTTTCCAACTAGAAAACCAATTCTATCATTATGCTCATCTCTCACCTCCTTGGTATGTTATGTTATAAGCCATAACCAGACTTTGTGCCAAGGTTACAAGTTAGCAGGAGTTGGAACCTACACCTGAGCTCCTGTAGAACCCCACCAAGGCAATGGCTGCAGGGTTGCAGGGGTATCCCCCCCCCCCCCACAGAAGGCCATTCCAGGAAGCTGCTCATCCTCTTATGGAAATTATCTGTTTACATGAGTGGCCATGGCAGCCTGACCCTTCAAACTGGGAAAGTCTCATGAACAGCACCCTGGTATTAGAGATTTCATGAGAAAAAGGCAGATTCATCCCTGAGGGTGAGGGATAGTGTAATTTCTTTGGAGGCCTTCACCCATAAAGTCAGCCACAAGATAAAAATACTGAAGGCTAGTAAATATGAGCAGGAAAACCGAAGAGTTACTTAATTTTCATCTAATACAGGCTTTGTGAAAGATTAAAAATGATGTGCTTTTCCACTTTCCCTAGTACAGTGTTGCTTCAAAAGTATTATTTCGAAAAATTAATAAAAGGAATTTCTTTTATAATATTGACTTCTCTTCCAGATAGATAAAGAAAAATAAATTTAATTGTTCCATAACACTCCTGAGAAGACCAAAGAAACGCTGAAGACTGGTTTTCCTAACACATTTTAATTTATAATTAGAACATCAATGTTCTTGCTGAGTTTGTTTTTTCTTGAGCTGTGAGACTAAAGAATGAACGTCACACGTTGCCCTACTCTTGGGGAAAAGTAAGCAGCCGCTGACGGGAATAGAGAACTCCCTGGCTCTTGGTATCATCCACAGGAGACATTCTGAATCTGAGCTCTGACTCTTGTGTTCAGACTGTCTTTTATGTTTCCAGTGTTACCAGTAGATCATCTGGGAATGGCCTGCTCCCACTAACTGCCATCTACACTGTAAAAATGGTGTCAATTAAATAAGTGTCACTCACGTGACTTTTCTGATGCTTGTCATTAGGTTTGAGCTCTCCATTAGATGCTAACATTGCAGCCTACCGAATAATTATCTGCTTAATGTTTGCTTTCATCTGAAATTTTAAATTCCACACATTTGTTTATTTTTTCCTATTCATTCTTTCGTTCATTTAAAGACCGACAAATTGAGTGTTGGGTTAGGAAGCCAGACACTGGAAAACTCCTTGGTTCAAAGGCCAGCTTCGTTCCTTATTAATCATGTGATCCTACTAGAGGACATCTCTTTCTCAGTGAGCACCTGTCTTGTTGGCTTGTAGGGATGGCTAAGTGGGAGAGTGCATATGAAACAGTGTACATGGCAAATTAATTTACTTTACTTTTTAAGAGTTGAGGTTTTAGAGATATTATTTGTATACAGCAAAATTTACACTTTTTGGGTATTCAATTCATTGAGTTTTTATATTGTCATGTAACCAACACAATAATTAAGGTACAGAACACTTCATTAACTCAAAAAGTTCTCTTTCGCCTTTTTGACTTTCATCTCCTTCCTCTACCCCTTGTCCCTGGCAATCATTCATCTGACTTCTGTCCCTATAGTTTGGCCCAAATTCTTAAAAACGAATACAAGAATCAAGTAAGAAATTTCAAATATTACAGAAATGTATGAGGGAAGAAGTAGAAATGAATTTTTTCCTGTTTCTTTTGGGTTTATTTTATAATATAGAGGTTAGAAAAGGTACTTGCACACTTTTGGCTTTGTGGAATTTGTTGTGATTTTTGTGGATTTTATTGTAGTCATATATTGTAAACTATTATATGGCCGGTTTTTATAAATACAAGGTGTTGGCAGGGATTCATTCTTCTTGATTAAAAATAAGAGGCAGCCTCCACCAGCTGATACACTAATGTACATCTACTAGATTGAATGTATTATATTTTAGAGCTCTTTAAATCCTTAAATTTTTTTTTTATTTCACCTATCAGGAAAAACTAAATGACTGTATCAAAAAGACCCAAAAATATGCAATGGCTCAAATCCAATAGATGTTTATTTTCTCATACTCATAAAGTACCCTGGACTGAAGGCACCAGTTACTCAGGGACTTGGCTTTTTCCACACTGAGAGTCACCCATTCCACAAGGTCTAAAACTGAAGTCCAGTATTATATGCTGCCTCAACATCTGGGGGAAGAAGGAAGACAGAGAGCCTCTTAAAGCCGTGACTCAGAAATGTCTGACATCACTTTGGCTGGAACTAAGTCAGATGGCCACATCCAGCTGCAAAATAATTTAGGAAATGTAGTCAAGTCATGTGATTGGAAAGAAGAGAACACAGATTTGATGGGTAGCTAGTGATTCAACTTTTGCTAATGTGGGTGAGTTAATGTCTCTTTTATGTTCCTGTGTATTTCTCACCGTCTACTCCACCCTTTATCCTTAATTTATATGGTTTCATGCTCTGTTATTTTATGCTATGTTCACTTCCTGCTGTTGCTATAACAAATTGTCAAAAACTTAGTTGCTTAAAGAATTCGTATGTATTATCTTGTGGTTCTGGAAGCCAGAAGTTTCACTGAACTAAAATCAAGGTGTTGGCAGGAACATAGTCTTTCTGGAGACTTTAGCAGAGAGCGTACTTCCTTGCATTTCTTGCTCCTGGAGGCTGCCCATAGTGTTTGGCCTGCAGTCCTCTCTCAACTCCACAGCCAGAAATCACACCACTCTGATCTCAGCTTTCATCCTCATGTCTTCTCCCCTGCCTCCTTCTTTCACTTATGAAGACCTTGTGATTACATTGGGCCCACCTGGATAATCCACTGTTCTTCCTTTCTCAAGATTCTCAATGCAAACACATCTACAAAGTCCCTTTTGCCATATAAAGTCAATGTGTTCACAGGTTCTGTGAACTGTACAAAGCACTGGAAGGGCTACTGTCCTCTTTACTATTGTGGTCTCATTGAGGATATGATCCTTTAACACTGTAAAGTGCTTTTCTCTTACTTTACTTCTTGGCCTAGAAGTCAACCTTTTATGATGTTAGTATCATTCATGAATATTTGCTTAATACATTTTTGTCCAACCTTTTGATATTAACTTTCATGAATCAATCCTTTTGAATGGCTTTCTGCCAAAACATGGACTCTTAAGAAACTGAAGCTGAGGTTTTCCTGTGTTAGTGAAAGAGTTTGATCGGTTCCTAGTTCTCAGTTTTATGTTTTGCCTCATTCTGTCACTGCTATGGCTTGTGTCTAGATGTCCCCCCTCCAAAGCCTCATGCATTCATAGGTGGGGAGTTTTGAAGTTGTCTGGATTAGGGTGTGTGAATGCGGATTAAGGATGAGATACTGTATTAAGGATGTGGATAATGGAAGCCCCACCCTGGAATGGGTGGCACCAATCAATCAAATTGTAACCTGGATGGAATATAAATTGATAGAAAGAAGGCAGGCTTGCTGCCACTGCTGCTGGGGCTGCTGCAGCCACTGCCTTCTGCCTGCCCTGCCGCACCATGGACTGTTTCTTTTCTGTGATGTTCCTTTGCCAAGCTGCCCTGGTTTAGAAACAGCTGACTATGGACTGAAATCTCTGCAGCCTGTGAGCTGAAATAAACCATTCTTCCTTCAACTTTAGGTGTTGGGTATTTTGTCTCAGCAATAAGGAAAGTAACTAAGACAGTCATTGTATTCACTATGTGCATACTGTTAACGTTTTCAGTGCTACATGGGTAGTATTTTCTCAGTCTTATCTAGAGAATATTGCTTTTCCTTCTAATGTCTTTAAATCTTCCTTTATCACCTTTTAGTTCTTTGAGTGGTTATATTTTTATATTCACCAACATCCTTGAAACTCTCTAACAAAATTTGATTCATCCCTTGAATCCACTTTCTGAATGAAAACATTCATTCATCCTTCCTCTCATCTCGCCTCATATAAACAGCCCAGATTTCCCTCTGTCGTGTTGTTGTGACGATATTGATACATTTTAAAGCTTTGTTATGGTTAGATCTCTTGAGTCTCCTCAGTTTATTTCAATGTGGTGGGTGGGCCACCCAGGCTTAGCTTCTAGCCGCTAGTGGCAGATATCCCTCCCTGTGCCCACAGTACTGCTAACCACCTGATCACACCAGCTTCCGTCTGTGGGATTAGGGACTGCACCCACAGTACTGCTAACCACCTGATCACACCAGCTTCTGTCTGTGGGATTAGGGACTCCTGTGCCTTCAACTCATTTCCTGCACAAAGAGGAGTGACATGATCCTTCTCCACAAAGACACAAGAGCAAATCTTTTAAAATGTACATCAGATATGTCACTTTCTCACTTAAAGCCTTCAAATAGCACCTCCCATCACATGTTGAGTAAAGTTCAAAGGCCTTACCATGGCTCAAGTGCCCCCAAGGTTTAGTCTCTGCCACCCGCCTCCCCAGCACCTGTGCCTCTTGATGGGGGTCAGGATGTGCCATCCCATATGTGCCACTTTGGCAGAAGGATTATTTTAAGCCAAAAGCACAAAGAGTCCCCAGGGGTAGGAAGATTTCTTTGACGTCTGCTTTTTACCTAAAAGCAGGACATACATTTTCCTTTGTAAGGATGACCCCACACACACACACTAGGAATAGGAGAGCAAGTGTTACCACCAAAGACGGAGAGTCAGGCCCTAGATAAACCTACATAAACCAACCTTACTAAAATAACCTTTGTCTTCTGATAGCATTACTGCATTTTTTTTGTCAGTTTACCACAGTCCAATGTCCCTTGAAATTCCAATCTCCTTTCTTTTGTTAAAATAGTAGGTGCGCTCCCAAGTCTAACTGCTTCTTTTTCAGTTTCATTTCTTTTCTAAATGCCCATCTTTCTAAAATATTAGTCGAATGTGTATTTCTTTTCTCCTGTTAATCTGTCTTTTTTCCATTAAGTTCACAGTCCCCAGACACTGAAACTAAGTGAGTAGGAGGGAAGTTTTTCCTCCCTGACACTCTGTCTTTCTTGCTGCTCTAACCCAGCCACATCGACTTGCTTCCCCAGCTCTGTCAAAGCACTGAGCTCTCCCAGGCTCTTGCATTAGCCCTTCCACCCACTGGACACATCCACCCATCCCCATCTCTGTCCATTTTATCTCCAGGTTATGACTTAAACAGAGGAAGGTCCCATCTCCTGATCTCCATGGTAGCACAGCTTGTTCCCTCAGAACATCTCAGTCTGCATAGCTCTCAGTCACTGCCCCTTTAGAAGATCCTGCTGGCCTGGGAGCAGGCCTGACATTCTGACTACCACCTCACCAGCACTCAGCACAACACCCAATACACATCAGATGCTCAGAAACAATTGTTAATAATGAATGTACTGCTTTAAATCAACAATTCGAGTTCAGCTTAGGAGCTCCATGCCCTCTTCAGGGTTCCTTGATGATTCTTCCTTTTTCTACCAAAGCCCCAGGCCTCTAGGACCAAGTTTACAATTTCATGGAATCAAAAGTGCTTCACCAGTCTGTAAAGGGATAGACGTGTCTCCCAAGAAGAAGAGAGGAAGGCCATCAGCTCCTTCTTCCTCAGTCTAGCCCACCCCCATAGCTAGGGATGGTCCACACAGTCCAACAATACAAGTTACACTTCTAAATGATGAAGCTAAATGTTTTAGAACATTGCCACTCAGAAGCCCTTCTTCATGTAACTTTCCTGATAAACTCACAAACAAATGTTACAACATTTTAAAGAGATTTGGCATTTGCTGCCACATGAGGATACATAAAGTGAATTAATTATTTAGCTATTTTCTGTAAAGCTGCTCAGGAATACCTTTGAGGCATCTGTGTTTAATTCTGCTAAAGGATTAGCAGTCGGCCTAATTTCTCCTTTTCATATTTACTAAGTTTTTTCCTCCTATGTTTACTCCATTAAAGTCTATAACAGCATAAAAGATGAAAGAATGCATTCAATTGTTTTAAAATGCTAATTTCACCAAGCCTATGGTGGCTGTTCAAGGAAATTTTTCCTTCACTGAGGAAATAACTTGGTAAATTTCTGACTCCCAAAGTAAGTGTTTAGCTCATAGCCTTGATAATTTATGTGTTAATCTGATAAAAGCTTGTTTGCATTGCAAACCTACAAAACTTCTTTTACCTTCGCTGTTGGCAACACAAGAATCCAATCTGATGTATGTGAGCCCAACATGCACTCATTCTGAAAGGCAGAGAGTAGTGACCACAACATGGTGGAAACCACAAATTGGTAACAACTTCATGGGCACAGAAGTTATGAGGAAGTAGTCATGATAGGATGGAAAGAAATTCATGGGACTGAGCAGCCAAAACAGGCAGAATACATGATGGTTGAAAGTAGAACAGGGACCAATGAATGGCCACTAGCGTGAGAGATGTAATAATGTGACCTCAAGAATAGTAGTGGAATCCAAATAACTTCCTGATCCCCCTCAAAGCCCCACTTTCCTGCTGATCTCTGTCATTCTGATTTGGGGAGTAATAATCATCCCATTATTGGGGTAAGCTGAATGGGTCCTGGCAAACAATATCCCCAGCCAGTGTCATTGGTCCAAGGTGAGTATGGCCAGCTCAGTGCAAGCACAGTGGGGGTCATGGTCTCTGATGAAGCTCTGTAGGTAACGCATATGTGTGCAGTTATGAAAGAAAACAGTCTTCACCATGCATACAACTAGTAGAAGTAGCAGTGATCCAAACAATGCTCCTATTCTCACGGAGCTAAATTCTAATGAGCAAGCAAACAAATGAATCATAATTGTCACTCATGACCTTCTGATGAGTGCCAGGGAATAATAGCTCAGAATAATGCTCATGGAGGGTATACTAGTTTCCTGTTGCTGCTGTAATGAATTACCAAAAATTTAGTGGTTTAATGAACATTACATTTTTGGAGAGCAGATGTCTCAAAATACAGATATTGACAAGGCTGTTGTCCTTCCAGAGGCTTTGGGAAGAATCCACTTTCTTGCTTTTCTAACTTCTACAGGCCAACTCTGTTCCTTGGCTCATGACCTTATTCTCCGTTTTCAAAGCCAGCAATGTGGCATCTTCTACTATCTCCTTTTCTTTCTATATAATGTTATGTGGCCCTGCTCATTCTGACCCTTTCACCTCTCTCTCATAAGGACCATTGTGTTTACCTTGGACCATCAAAATAATTGAAAATAATCTCCCCATTTTAAATCATTAATTTAATCATAGATATCCTGTAATTGAATCACATAGCATTAATTAGCTTTCCTGTTATTGGGACAAAATATCTAATACCTGCAATTTAAGGAGATTTAATTTGGCCCACAGTTACAGTGAGTTCAGTCCATGGTCAGCATACTCCATTGCAGAAATAACACAGTGAAAGGGCCAGGCAGAGGAAAGCTGCTTAAGACATGGCAGCCAGGAAGTACAGAAAGAAGAAAGGAGTCAAGGACAAGAATACACTCTTCCAGATCATACCAGCTCACAGTGACTTTTCTCTTCTGAACACATCATTCTGGAGGACAATTTTAGAACTAAGTCATAACAACTACAAAATTGCTTTTTGCCGTGTAAGGTAAACATTATGGCTTGTATTTAGATGTCCCACCAAAGCCTCATGTGCTCATAGTTGGGCATTTTGGAGGTGGCTGGATCTAGGGTGTGTGATACTGGGGTTAAGGGTGCTTGATTACTAAATGAGTTCAGTGATTGGCTTAGCACAGTTCCAGGCATGGATAATGGGAAGGCCCATCCTGGGTGTGGACAGCACCACCCAAAAGGCAGATAGCTTGCAAGGGATAAAAGGCAGAGGCAGGCTGCTACTCTTGTTGCTTGCTGCTTGTTGCTTCCTTCTTGCCATGTCATGAATTGTTTCTCCTCTGCGATGCCCCTCTGCCACACCACCCTGACTTGGAGCTACCTGACTATGGACTGAAACCTCTATAAACTATGAGCCAAGATAAACCTTTCCTCCTTTAACTTTGGGTGTTGAATATTTTGTCTCAGAAATGAGAAAAGTAACTAAGACAGTAAATATAGGTTCTAGAGATTAGGACATCACAAATACGCTTTCTGTCACAGAGAGCTAGGGATAATTATAAGGAGAGCATGAAGAAGGTTTTTCAAAGCAGAGGGTCTGAGGCAGGAGAAGGTTCAGCATATTTAAGGAACAAGGAATCCTGTGAATGGAGTTTGGGTGAGGGAAAGCAGGCATGACCAGAGAGTGAAAAGGTCCTAGGAGAGTGAAAAGGGCCTAAGTAAACTGAATTTTACTCTACATTTGATAGGAAATTACTCAAGGATTTTAAAGCAGAAGAGTCACATGATTTGATTTTTGCACTTCAAAGATTCAGATCTCTGGCTGCTCTGAGTAGATCAGATTACATGGGGACAAAAGCAGAGGCAGAGAGGAAGTGAGAGGCCCTCACAGTGTTGGAGATTGGAGGTGAAAGCGCTTACCCTACAGTACTTTTGGGCTGGTGCTACAACCAGCTGATGAGTTTGGGATGCAACGTGAAGGTTGAGAAGACCCCAAACAAAGATTTGTGAAAGTAGTTTACTTGGAAGGTAAATCCTAAGCAGCCAGCAAGGACATGGGAGAGTGAGGCAGAGAAGGGCGAGTCAAAAGAAAGTGAAGCTCAGGCCAGGTGGGGACTCTTAGAGCCAGAACTGTTCCTCAGAGGGCAGGGTACAGGAGTCCACTAAATCCCATGCCCAGCTGACTGAGGGTTGCTCCAGGTTGTAATTTCAAGGCTCTTCCAGATGAACCCAACAACCATGGCCAAAGAGCACCCGAGGGCAACATACAAGGAAGCAGCTGGTGTATGACAGAACCTACTTCCCAGCATCCAGGCTGGACTAAGGGGAATGGGCAGAAAGAACTCACACCACTTATTATTCTCACATCTCTGCATCTTCAGAAAAGGGTGGGCTGGTGTCCAAATGGAAAAGCTGCCTTCGAGAGCAACAGGAACAGTGCCATTGTGACCGAGGGGTAGTGATGGAAAGGAGGGGTGATGTTTGTGTATATCACAAACATATACAAATAAAAATGAAATTGAATAAGAGAGTTTAAGGGAAGCTGAACACTCAGGACTCAGCCAGATTTCTACTAGGGGGAGTACCTGAGGAAAGAGGCTATGGGATTTTGCTGGCAACAGCTCCAATGGCCCAGTGAAAAAGCTGGAGTGCAGGAGAGGTGAATAACTGGGTCAAACTACAACCATAGCAAGACAAGAGTCCCACTGGTAATGATTCACCTGGTGGCTTGCACTTCCGGTGTTGACTAAGGCATATAGGGATACAATGCATGGAGGAATAAGTATAGCCTGATGATCTCCTGGGGGAAAGCAGGGTACTCAGTGGTACTCACAAATATGACTGACAGAGAGAGAGAGAGAGAGAGAGAGAGAGAGAGAGAATCAGAGGCATATAAGAGATTTGTTATAAAAACTGGCTCATGAGATTTTGGAAGCTAAGAAGTCTTATGTTCAGACATGGTGCAATTCAGTTTAAGTCCAAAGCCCTGAGAACCAGCGAAGTCAATGGTTCAATCCCCCGAGTCCTAAGACCCAGAACCACATGCTCTAATGCCCAAGGGGAGAAACATATGGATGTCCCAGCTCAAAAAAAGAGGCAGAGAATTTGCCCTTCCTCCACCTTTGTGTACTTTTTGGCTCCTTAAGTAGAATGATGGACCAGATAATGCCTATCCATGTTAGTGAAAGTAGATTTTCTTCACTCACTCTACTCACTCAAATGCTAATCTCTCCTGAAACACTTCCACCTTCTGAAATGTTTTACTGGCTAACTGGGCATCTCTTACTTAGACTAGTTGACACATAAATTTATGCATCTCCAGCAGCGACACAGCCAGAAGAGTGGAGCTCCAGGTGAGTGTATTAGTACCAAAAATCAGGTGATCCTTTTGTTTTAATCCTTTCATCTACTTATATGCTCCTCTGTTTATCTGCCCCCCAACTATCCATCCACCCATCCATCTATTTGCCCACAAATCCATTCACCCACATATGCATCCAGCTTTCCATCGCTCCACCTGCTTGTCCATTCATCCAACTACCATCCACCTATCTATTCATCCATTTAATCCTTATGATACACCTGATAAGTATAAAACATGTGTAGTGTTTCATTTACACAACTAAAGACTTTCAATTCTTTTCATTTCGATCACATTTTCTCAATTTCTTCTCATAAGGATGAATTTTATGCATATAAATCCCTCGTCTCATTTATAATTTCATCTTTCAGACAGCAAGTCAAGCCATTTTTCTCCCTATAGAGGCCTCCTCCTCCACACTATTTGCATTACTTGTGCATGACTAATTAACTTCTCTAATCACAGTAAACCTCTTTTCAACACTGTCAGTGTTAGGCAAAAATGCATTGTGATGCCATTTTCTAAAATGTAATAGGGAAACAGTAGCTTGAGTTTATAATTTACCAACATTATAGATCTTTGCTCAGGGAGAGATGGGTACATAAAATCCAGTTCAGTTGCTACTAGGGAAAAAAAAACCACAAATGCATAAATTGAGGAAAAGATTGTTAAAAAAAGACATGTGCTGGGTCTGTGTGGACTATCTCCAGAATAATGTTTTGAGGAAGGATAGTAATAACTAACATTTAAGAAGGTCTTACTAAGTGCTAGGTTCTTTACATGAATTATTGTATTTAATTATCACTGCACTAAAAGATAACTTTAGAATTTACCTCGGTTTGAAGGTTGGGAAATGGAGGCATTTTTCACTGTTGCAGCCAAGCACAGGTGGTGAAGCTGGGATCTAGGGAGCCTGATTCCAGAGTTCAAGCTCTAGCCCCCGCTCTCCACCACTTTGTATGTGGGGGAGACACTGATTGTTGAAACTTACTAGAGGGCCAGGTGTAAAGTGGAAATGGCAAGGCCTGGGAGGCACAGGCCCTAGTTGCTAGTCTAATTTCTGCTCTTGCCTAATGTGTGACCTTGGGTAAGTCACTTTACCCCTGTGGTCCTCATATAATGAGAAGGCTGGACCAGGTGATCTACATGGAATAACCACTTGACTACACTGCTATCTCTGGGGTTCTTTCAAGACAGTAAGCCAGAATTACTGCAAAGTCATCCAAGCAGAATTAGGCAGAGCAAAGGTGGAAGGTGGAAATAGTAAGACATTAAGATGAGATGAGACTCTGGGCAATTCTGTGCCTGGTAAACATACCAAAGAAGATCCCAGCAGTCAGAAACTGTGACGTAAGAGCCCCTTGACAGCATAACCAGGAGAATCTGCAAAGTCCACGGCATCCTGTGCAAGTCACACTTAATGAAGAGGCCTTAATGAGTAATCAAGACCAACAAAAAAAATGTCCAAGTCATCAATTCCTCCATTCAGCAAACACGCGCTATATTTCTACCACATGCCCAGAAGGGAACCAAGTATTAGAGATGCCAGAAGATTAGGACAGAAAGACAGGAATTCAAACACCCAATTTAGGGAATGATCACATTTTCCCATGTTAGAAGTGGGCACAAAATGTTTCGAGGATGTGGACTGGGAGCCCTGGTCCATGTTCTCTCCTGTCCTGCAGGCCTCCTCCGGTTCCTTGAACTTGCTGAGCTCTTCCCTCCTGCTTTCCTGGGTCTGAAGGGCCCTTACTTGTACCATAGGCGTGGACAGCTCCTCCTAATTCTCCGAGGAGCCTCCTCTGAACCACAAGTTACTCTATCGCTATCCAACTTAGTATTGGTATCTTTATACTGAAACCACTGTCTTAAATTGTTTGTGTTTATTTACTTTTTTGTTTTACACCTCCACTAAATTTTAAGTTCCAGGAGGACAGGCATTAGTTCTGCTGTATTCACCATGGTGTTCTTATTATCCAGCCTAGAAAATGCCTATTACTGGTATATAATCTTGAATATTTTTTTTAATTAATAGATGTCTGGGGAGGGCAGGGAAGCCTTCACTGAAGAGACGCCTAGAGAACAAGCAGGATTCCCCAGGTAGCACAGTGGAGACAGGGGTGTTTAGGAAACCAGCATAAGCAAATGTACTGGAGTAACATTGAGATGGGTGATCCCAAGAAGCTGCTGGAGACTGAAGGGCTTGTTCCCCACTCAGTGCTTAAGGGCTTAACCTTCGAAGTGTCTGCCCCTCTACCCTCTATTCTGAGAAAGAAGTCATGGAGCAAGCAAAACTGTTCAGTCTAAAATAAAACAAGGATAATAAAAACAAGGAACTAATGAAAATAATGGCTTATCAGATGCATAAGGGGCCAAAAACCTCATAGTTGATGAAATTACACATGAAAATGAATCATGATGTTTCCAGACTGTCCTACTAAGACGTACACTCAATGTTTTTCTCAGTGTCACTTCCTAAAAGGACTTGTAGACAGTCATTGTCATATTAGTTTAATTTACACTTGTTAATTAGCCCATCGTGTCATTCTCTGCACCAGCTGAGATCAACCACAGACAGCACAGTGCTAGTAAGAAAAGCCAGGTGAGGCAGTTGCATAGAAAGTGTACTCTGGGGCTTCTAGTTTTGAGAGAGGAAATTGTAAAATGCTAAATGGTAAGGATGCCATATTACATTCTGATTAATTCTAAACATGTGCCTCACAGCTCTAGCACCACAGAAGGAATTAACAATGATTAGGCGCCTTCCTTCTTGAGTGGAATTGGAGGGTGATCATCACTTATAGTTTACACTTCCCAGAGCAATGCAAGTGAGTGCAGCCTTCCTGATAGAGAGTCCCACATTTAAGCACTAGCCACTCCCTGGATTTTCAGTGGATGTCAACTCTATTCTTAATGGAAGTATTTCATGGACCCGAGGCTGGATATCACTAGAATAACTTTATGATGGAAAGCTACAGCATCAGATCCCATCGACTTCCTGAGTTATAAAATATGGGCAAATTTATGCTTTGAAATACTCACTGATTGAACACAATGCACCATGTCTGTATATCTTAGTTCAGGTTGCTATGACAAAACTTATACCTTGAAAAACACCAATTATTTCCCACAGTTCTGGAGGCTAGGAGTCCAACATCAGCGTGTCAGTAGATTCCACGCCTGGTTTAGATGGCCACCTTTTCACTGTGTCTTCACATAGCAGAGAGACAGGACATGCTGACCTTTTTCTCTCCTTGTAATGGCAGAAATCCCAAGATGAAGGCTGCATGCCTGACTTCATCTAAATTTGACCGACTGCCAAAGGCCCCAGCCCCATATACTATCGCATTGAGGATTAGGGCTCACACACATGAACTGGGGTGGAAAACACATTCAGTTCACAACAGTAAGCAATAAAATGTCTTTGCCCCCCCTTATCAAACTCAGCTTTAAAATCTGAAAAAGTAGATCCCCACCCCATAAAGAACACTTTAATATTTAAAATTATCAATGCTTCTCAAAAGGGAAGCTAAACTTTTGAGTCAATTAGAAATTTAGTGATCAGGCCTTAAACCACTTACCAGTTCAATTATTTAAATACAGAATGATCAAACATTGCATATTTTTCTTAACTTTTATAAGATAATATAACAGGAAATATAAAAATGACAATTTTATCAAATTTATTCAATACAAGAACCGACTGGTTGAAATGACACCTGCCCGAGTGATGCTCGGGATAGTCAGCACGTAAATAAACTCACTGCTGAGTAATGCTCAGGGCGAACTGCTAAGCAGTGAATGCCCAGTTCTGTGGTTTTGAAATACCACCTGTCATATGTCCCTCTGGGTAACTTTGATCGTGTGAAATGCTCAGAAAAAAAACCCTGGAGACAGTCACTCCACTCCATTTTCCTTGAATTCCCAGGAAAAATGTGAAGTTTTTTTCCTTTTGTGTTGAGATACATTCAGCAAACAACACCCTGAACCAAGCAGATGATGCCCAAGGAATTCCTTGATTTCTACCAAGAAGGTAATTAGAGGACATCAAGACCCAGCTCTATTGTCACACCTGACACAGGTTAAATAAAATGAGGACTGTACTTCAAAGTGATGCTAAATCCAGACACCTCCATAGAATCTCTGCTAACTCTAAAACACAAGGAGAAGTGAAATCATTTTGTTTCAATCTCAGTGATCTGCAGCCGTTGAACTTACCAGAGATCATTATTCTGAGACACAGCAGTTCTCTCCACCTAGCCCCTCTCTCTAGCAAATAGTTCAGTATGTATGGTGCCTTTTCTATCTGCTATAAAAATGACTACATACAAGAAGATGAACAAATGTGTAATTTGCCCTCTAAAAATGAAATGAACCAAATCATCCCTACCCTGGAGCCTGGGGCTAGCACACTGCTCATTCTGGATTTTAACCGTCTCCTTCAGCCTGGCCCAGGTCATGTGCTACTGCGAAGGGCTCCTGCGGCTGGACTTGTTTCCACCTGGGCTTCGGACTGCTCCTCGGAGGACCAACCTACAGGGGCAACAAAGTGTGTGCAAAGGAACGTCCACAAGTTGCCCTCCGATACCATTTTATTGTTTTAATAAAGGTAATGCATGCAGAAGGAGGGGAAAGAAAATCTCATACTAGACAGGAGAAAGTTTGAAATAAAAAAAGACCATTTGCTCTCTCCCCACTTCCAGTCCTTTGCAAAGACAACCACAAATGGCATTTCACATACATCCTTCTTGTAAAGTATTAATGATTGTGACAGCATATATTTGCATATGCTTTTAAAATAGTCAATTAGGTTCTATCTGTTGATACAAGAACGCCCACATTATTCTTGATTTTCTCTTCATATATGTTGGCCATTTCATATCACACACTTTTTTTTTTTTTAGGTGCTGGGGATCGAAACATCTTTTTTGTTTATATTTTTTTGTAACAAATGAAGGGAGCAGGCAGACAGTTGTTGCGTTCTGCTGGCCCGCGCTTCCCCGTCTGCGGCACACATCTCTTCACGGAGTGGAAGGCCCATTTCTTAAAGGCCAGCATGGCAATATTCATTCCTCTGCTGACAGGCGTCTAGGCCAGAGGTGGTGAGCCGATGGCATGCGTGCCACAGCAGACTGTTTGTTATCACTGAAAGCCCTAGAAGGTTCGCCGCCACTGATCTGGGCTGATTCCATACCTTGGCTGTTGTGCTGAAGACTGCCTCAATAAACACGGGCATGCAGCCATCTCCTTTGTGTGCTAACCTCATTTCCTTCAGGTATATACTCAGAGTGATACAGCTGGGTCATATGGTAGCTCTATTTTTAATTTTTTGAGGAATCTTCATATGCTGATTCTCCTAGTGGTTGTACTAATTCACATTCCTCACAAAAGGACAGAAAAATTCCTTTTTCTCCATATCCTTGCTAGCATTTGTAATTTTTTGTTTGTTTGTTTGTTGTTTTTGCCATTCTGACTAGGGTGAGATGGAACCTCAGTGCAGTTTGATCTATATTTTCCTGATAGCTAAAGATGCCAGGCATTTTTTTCCTAAACATATTGGCCATTTGTACTTTTTCAAGAAATATATGTTTGGGTCATTTGCCCATTTTTTTATTGAGTGACTTGTTTTCTACTTACTTTTGAATTCTTTATATGCTCTAGCTATTAATCCTATCAGATGAATAGCCAGCAATGATTTTCTCCCATTCTGTTGGCTGCCTCTTCACTCTGTTGTGTCCTTAGCTGTGCAGAAGCTTTTGAATTGGGTGTAATCCCATTTGTTAATGCCGTTTTTGTTTCCTGCAACACTGCTGTCTATCCAGGATCACTGCTGTGTCGATATCATGAAATGCGTCCCCTGTGTTTCTTTCTAGTAGTTTCAAAGTTTCAGGCCTTATATTTTAGGTGTTTGACCCATTTTGAGTTAATTTTAGGACAGGGTGAGAGACAGAGATCTAGTTTCAGTCTTCTGCACAAGGATAGCCAATTTCCCTAGCACCCTCGTTGAAGAAGCTGTCCTCTTTGTAATGCATGTTTCTGTTACTTTTGTTGAGAATCAGTTGGCTGAAGATCTGTGGATGTATTTCTGGGTCTTCTATTCTGTTCCATTGGTCTATGTGCCTGTATTTGTGAAATAAAGTTTTCAAAGTTCACCCGTATTGATGTTCCAGAACAGTCTGGTTCTACTGTACAACTGGCCCCCCCAAGATAACATGAGACTGAACAAAGAGAGGCTGACAGATGTATGATTGTGCAGAGCACAATTTATTGGGGGACTTAATGACAGAGTGTGCTCCCGGATGGCAGTAAGACCAGTTAGATCCCCTCGACTTGGGTCAAGGGATAAATATATACATATGACTTAGAACAAAAAATGACTTCATGTCCACCTTCCTTGCTGCCCTCTCTATACATGATACAGGCATGTGTGTAAATATAACAATGCAACCCATTAATTTACACAATTAATACATGCTAATAATTGCAATAATTTTTAAAGTGAATTTATCCTAGCTGAAGTCTGCCTGATTCATCTTAAATTAATTTCAAAGAGTTTAGGCATATAACTGGCACCAGGGTCTGGTTGTAAAGCTCCATGTACCACTCTAATGGTTTTATCCGTTTATAGTTTGCTGAGAAATTATGCAGAGAAAACATACTAGATTTATTCCAGGGCAGGGTTTATTCCATAGCACTTATAATTCAAGATAGCTGCAGTCACATCAAGCTAAATCTATATGAACATCTATGAGAATATTATTCTTTTTTAAGGCTAATATTCCATTGTATGAATACAGCACATTTGGTTCATCCATTCATCTGTCAATAGATACTTACACTGTTTTTACCTTTTGGCTGTGGCGAATAATATTGTTGGTGTACAAGTAAGTGCCACGTCCCTGTTTTTAATTATATTGGCTACATAGGTAGAAATGGAATTCCTGGATCACATGGTAATGCTATGTTTAAGTTTTTGAGGAACTGGCAGATTATTTTCCACAACAACTGCACCATTTGACATTCCTGTCAGCAATGCACGAAGGTTCCAATTTCTCCAAGTTGTCAGCAGTACTTGATACAATGTACATATAAAACGGCCATCCTAGCAAGTATGAAGTGTTATCCCACGTGCTTTTTTTTCCCACGTGCTTTTGACTTGCATTTCTCTATTGATGAATGATGCTGAGCATCTTTTTATGTGTTTATTAGTTTGTTTACTTCATTAAAATGTTTCTTCAAGTCCTTTGCCCATTTTTGGATTGGATTGTTTGTTCTTTCTGTAGTTTAGTTGTACCAATCTATTATTAAGTAAACTTTTTCACTGAAATAGTACATACAGTGTTAAAATCACCAGTATAGAACTTGAAGAACTTTCATAGAGAGCACATTCAAATAATCACTGTCTGTATCAACAAACAGAATTTTACTCAGCACTCCCACAGGCTCCCTCTTGCTCTATCTCATCATTACCTCCAACAAAGGTCATTCCTGCCCTGACTATGACCACTCTCGTTTAGTTTTGCCTGTTTTGGGGCCTTCAACATCTAGAATGATACTATGTACCTTTGTATTCTCTTCTTTCTAACCTCTTTCATTCAAATTTATGTTTGTAGGATTCATCTCCGTTTTGCACAAAGCAGTAGTTTGTTCATTTTCACTGATGCATGATATTCCAAATCATATGCTAATTCCACAATTTATTGATCCAAGATGATTTTTGTATATTTGGGTTGTTTCCAGTTAGGGCTAATATAAATAGAGCAGCTAAGTACATTCTTACAATGTCTTTTGTCGATCACTTGTGTGCACATCAGTGGGGTTTACATATAAGAGTAGGCTTGTTGGGTTATGTGGTATACATTTGTTCATCTCAAGCAGATGCCAAGAGTTTTCCAAAGTGGTTTTACAGATTTATACTCCAACTGGTGATACAATAATCCTGAATAAATATTACAGTTCACTCCAGTAATCCATACATAACTACCCTCTCCAGTCTTCTACTGAAAAACACTTAGGTTGTTTGCAACTTTTACATTTTTATATTTTACTATTTAAACAGTGCTGCAAGAAGTATCCTTGTACATTATTAGCAAAGTTCATTGTTATTGCACATTTTCAGCAAATTGTAAGTTAGAAATTTTAAATTAAAATAAAACTCTTCAACTAAAATTATTGTCCATTTTTAGCAGTTTTACA
>PVJO010024591.1:0-24129 GCA_004026905.1 Hystrix cristata | reverse complement strand
TATGTCTTAGATGTATTTATGTTTATATGTAACACATACATAAAAGCTGCTTTAAACATTTACGTACAGTTTTTTATGCATGAGATGGAAGGCTTTAGTTTTTCTTGGGTGAATACCTAGGAGTGGGATTTCTGGATGTTATGGTAAGTGTATGCTTAACTGGAAAACAGGTTGGCAGTTTTTTCAAAATGGTTGTGCCATTTTGCATTTCCACAAGCAGTGCATCCAGTTCTGCTGTATCTTTTGTTTAAAAAAAAATGTTCTCCTATTTAAAATATATATATGTATATATATATGTTCTTCACATATGATATATACTCGTTGTGGGATTTATGAAAATATGGAAACATCTACGTAAGAAAGCAGAAATCACCTGTAGTCCCATTGCTCAGAGATAACTTCTATTAACATTTGGAGATTGAAGTATCTGCCAAAACAGCTTTCATAATTACTCTCCATAACCCTAGAGATTCTACTCTTTCCCAAAAGAAACACTGCCATAACTTTAAACACCCGCTACATGATGTAGTCTTGTTCTATATTGGTTATTTAATCATATCCAGCCGCCTACTATTTTTAGATCTCTTCCTATGTGTTTATACAGTATTCCCTTAATGAGACGTCAAACCAGGAACCATATTTAGTATTTTCTGACAATTCTTTTTTTACTATGTGGGTTTGGAATGCAGTATGTGCTCATAAAATACTGGGTTAATTGGTTGATGCTTCCAAAGCATTTCTTACTTCTGTCTCCAAGAATGCATCAAAACCTAGATTTAGTTAATTTACTTGTCAGGTATCACTGCTATTTGGGGTAATTAGTTTTAAACAGAGGCAAGGCGGTCTAGAAGCCAGGAATCAGTAGAACCTGCAGGCCAACTATGGCACAAACTAGGCACACATCGTTTCATCTCTCCAGGCCAAATAGGATGTGGGCTGTCACTACCAAGGTAGACATTATATCAAATATCTCTGTGCCCTGCTTCACATCCCTTTGGTCCAACTTTTGCTCTAATTGTTACCATGGCAATAAGCTACCATCCAATTTCATTTGGCAGACACTTGTCTCAGCTATGCTGGGTACCTTTCATTTTTTGTCCCGGGCTTCTTTGCTGCTTTTAAGGGAGGAACTTACAGGAAACAGTTCAATAATTCTGAGGCCTTTGCAAATCTGGAAGTGCTAGGGGGTTAACACCCCATAGGAAACTCTCGACTAGTGATAAGCCCCTCTCTTCCTTTCCTTGGGCAAGCAATTCTGGATATATTCTACATGATACCTTAGATGGCTTTAGCATGACTGAGCCCCACTTACCTAGTGGTGTTCCTCTTGATAATACATTCTTAAGTCAGCTTTCCCTCTTCCCATTTTCGTCTTCCTAGTCCGTCATCTAAACCCTTGGCTTTGGTTGCATAGGTGAACTATTTACATGTAACTCCTTGCTCAGACATTGTTTTAGCCTAAGGCACTTAGCATAAGACAAGTGCTGACTCGTGCTGAACTTCACATTTTGGATAAATTCATCAATGGTTGCTGTCTTCCTTTACCCCATGTCTGTCTCCAATTGCAGCTCAGTCCTATTGCTTTTCCTCTTTTCCCAGCAGGACTTTTAAAGGGTTGTCTGCACATGCTATCTTCATTTTCTCTTATCATACTTATCGGCAACCTGTTCCAATCTATTTTTCATCTTACATCTCTTCACCAGAACATCTACTGTCATGCCAAAAATCTACAGCCCACTACTTACCGAATCGAACATTATAAAATTATGATTTTATTGGACCTTCTGGGTCATTCAGTGCTCTTTGTCAGTCTCTCTCTTCTGTTGTTTATTTAGTATTGTACTCTTATTACTCCTTCTTCTCTGTCACATGGTACCTCGGTTCATGAATTTATTTTGTTCAGGATTCTGGAAAAGATGGCTGCATTTGTGTTTGTGCGGAAAAGATGGCCATGGTTGTGTTCATCACCCGATGCAGAGTTTGCCAAAAAGAAAAAAAAATTTTTTTTTTTTTTTTTACACCAAATGCTTCTGTTTGTGAACCAAATTGTTTGCAAACAAAAGTGCTTGGGAACCGAGGCACCACTGTACAGTACTTCTTTTTTAATGTTCATTTTTTTATTCCCTTTCCTCTATTGTACCCTGTGATTTTTGGCTTTTTTCCCATTGTGGCCAGGTGGGTAGATCTTGTTTCCCCTGGCTTTAAGCAGTGTGAATATGCTTGCCCCTGGGTTCCTACTTATGTTGTCTGTCACTGTAAAGCTTGCTTCACGTACCTTCCTGAATGTTTCATTGACATAGTCAGCTAAGCTTGGTCTGTTTTATCATCTCCACCAAACTATTCTTCCTCCAATCTTCTCCATAAATAGCATTGCCATTTATCAGTTGTTTGTTAGAAATTTGACAGACGTGGCCACTTCTTCCTTGCTCCCCAACATACAGTCCATCTCAAAGTCTTCTTAGATTCTATTTCCAAAATATATCTTGATGCGGTACAATTTTATCCATCTCCACTGACACCATTTCTAAAACAAGCCACCATCATTCTCAGTTTCTGCAATAATCTTCTGCTTTCCACACATTTAATCTCATTCTTTGCTAATCCATTCTCCATATGACACGTGGAACATTATTTTTAAAAATGTAAACCAGATTGTTTTACTTCTTTGCTGTGAAGAATTTAGTTTTTTTTTCTCTTAACACTTAGGGTAAGATTTATACTCTTTCCACCTACTCTTGCACCCTCCTCTCATGGCTTTCCACCAACACACCTTAGCTCCAGCAGCTCTTCCTGAGTTCTCAGATATACCAAGTTCTTCCCTGTCTCAGGGCATTTGCATGTGCTTTATCTGGAAGGCTCACACCATTGTTTTCTGGGCCAACTTCAATTCAACTTTTAAAATTCAGTCATATATGTCATTTATTCAGAGAAGAGTTCCCTGATTGCCAATGTAAATTATGGCCCCTGATTTATTCCCAGTACCATTGTATCATTGTATCATTTTTAAGCACTTTTCCTTTTTTAGCTATTCATCACAATTCTGAGCTATATATCATTTTTTTTTTGTGTGTGTGGTGCCAGGGATCGAACTCAGGCCCTTGTGCTTACAAGGCAAGCACTCTAATCACTGAGCTAAATCCCCAGCCCCCTGAGCTATATATCATTTTGCGCTTATTGATCTAATGTTTGTATGTGAGGGGTCTGAGAGCAGGAGTCATAATTTTTCTGAGAACCCCATGTTGGCACATTTGGTATGCTTGATGCTACCGGGGCTTTAAGGCCAGATGTGCATGTGCTGTCAATGGACACGCACACATGGGATTATGTACTACCTGTGTTCATCATCCTAACTGATCTGACATTCTGTGGGTAACAACTTGCCCATCTCTCTTGCTGAATGGCTATGAGTCTTGTATAATTGAAAGAATGAAGAATAAATGATTATCTGATGATAATGGCACAAATGTATCATTTAACTAAGACTAACAACATGAGCTTCTGTAGCCTCTATACTTAAGGACTATCTATAGATATCTGTAGAAGCACATAGAAATTCTTGGTCTTTATAGAAAAGAAAACACATTGCAAAAATGGCTAAAATTATTCCAGTAGTGCTAAGTTTAAGACACTTAAAAAGATCTAGTGACCATCTAGTGAGATGGATTATTGGTTATAACTCTGTCGCTAAGACTCTCTATAACCCCAAGATAACACAGGAAATGGAGTTTGGATGAACACTTAGTTTTCAATTCATTTTCCCCCTCTGATCAATAAATTCATGTCTGATGGAGGCTGGAAGTGGGTAATCAGCTAGAAGCTCTATGTCTCAATGGGTTTGCTTTGGTAAAATGACTTTGCTGCAAAATTATTTTGATTCACTCAACTGTGGTTTATCTTCAAAAACAGTTAAAGGCCTGAGGGTAAAATGTCAGCAAATTTAAGTTCTGCAAATAGGTCTTTTAAAGACAAGCAACTGAATCAGAGCTTGCTCCTCTCAACAGAGAATTTTGCATTCTAAACTGCTGTTGACACCTTTTATGCTTGATCATCCCTAAACTTTAGTTTGCAATAATGAAAGAGAGCACCTTTCCTGTCCAGGTGAACTTAGTGACATCCCTGCTGTTTCTAGGAACCATTCCCACCTGTCCAGTCCAGGATCCTACCCTGGCCCTTTAAGAACAGGTGGCCCTGTGGCTCTAAGGCTCATTGTGCAATTAGGGCTTTCATTAATCTTCAATAGTCCTAGTGGGTACTTGTTTTTTCTTATGTTAATGGAGTCTGTGTTTTATTGTGTTGCACTGGATCATATACTAGTCTTTCAAAAAATCTCCATCTGTCTAAGAGAGGAAACCAGAGACAGTGTCCTGGTTTTAGGGAGCTTGCAGGTGATTTCGGACGAACACTGATGAAACATTTAGAGAGGGATCTGGTGCTGAACTGTACATTATTAATCATGAACGTCTTCAGGGTACAGAAAGGGAAATTTAATTAGCCCACAGGTAGCCTTTCTAAGAGCTCAGCCCATCTGCTTGGCTAAAGATTCTGTTTTGACCCAGTGTCCCAGTTTAAGAATACGTTTCTGTTTGGGGTCAGGACATAGCTTCAAAGGTACCAGCTTTAGCATCAGAAGATCTAGGTTCAAGTCCTGACTGCATCATTTGATGTGTGGCCTCAGAGGTTATTTGAAGTCTCTAGGACTCAGGTCCTTCACTTTTAGTCCAGGGAAGTAAGATTTTCTTGCTGAGAAAACATAGTACTCTGTCTAGGCACTGTTCCAGCTCCAGCCTTCTCTTCTGGTTGACATAACTGAGACATTGATCTTCTAGTTCTGACAGGTCCTGGATTGCAGCTTGCATTTCTCCAGTTCTCTTTGGGTGCTGAAATGCTGTTTCAGTGTCCAAGTCCCTGGAAGACTTTCATGACCTTTGAATAGCAGGCCACCCCTGAACTTTCCGGATTCCTCATGCCCTTTTTTCCTTATTGCTCCCCGCTTCCTTCCGATAAACCTGTCTAGGTAAACCTTCTCATTGATCTGATTCTGTTTAGTTTCTGAGTACTGTCCTTATCAGGTAAGGGTCATACTATCACTTAGAGGTATGTTGATCATCTCAAGAAAAATTACAAAGACTCAACAAAATTAAAGATGACTTAAAATTTCTTTTTGCAAAAAGGACAAGTGATCTAAATTTATCTTTTTCTGTGATGATAAACAGCAACCAGAAATAATGTTACAAAGCAGAACTTTTCAAATTTGATGTATTAATGATGATGAGGAGGAATATAATAGCATTTGAAAGAAATCTATGCTATGAAGAGAGCTTTTAGAAGAAAATATATGCAAATGATAATTTTGTTGTTGAAAATGATATAAGTATGCCATCATGGGCAAAAACTCATGTTGCATATTTTAAAAATAAAGAAATTCATTTTTCTAAGCAGTTTAAGTTTTTCATGGGGTTCTGAATGTTTTCATTAAAAATATAACCTCTTCCAGGTAGTTTGTAAGATCATCTGATTGACGTTAGGGAAAGAAATTTACTAGCTGAATTTTGTTAAAATATTTATGTATGAGGAGTACAGAAAAGACACTAAGTATGATGACTCAAGGGCTGGATCTATGGAGTTCTTTTTTCATCAGCTCTGCCTATTTTAGTGATATTTTCTTTTCAACTGCGACAGCCATTAAAATCTAGTAGTGATATGACCTGTGAATTAAATTTTCCAGTATTAAACTAAAGATTAAAAAAATAATAAACCACACCTTTGGCACTGATTTCTCTAAAATATTGTATTTTGTGGGAGCAAAACAGACTTTTTGTGCCATGTAAAATAATATGTAAGAGAAAAATGTAGAAGCATTTATTCATCTTTATTTCATCCTTTACTATTTTTGTGAATGTTTGTAATGCAGACAACACAATTGTATATACATGCATATACTTTATAAATAAATCAACTTACTTTGGAAAAGGAACATACGTGAGATTTTTTAGGGGGTTAGGGTGAAGAGTTAAGACCATACCATCTAATACGTAGGATATTTTGTTTGGGAAAATGAGCCAGCATTTCTGAAGAGCTGCCAAGTGGAAATGGCAATAGATTTGTGCTGTGCTGTTCTGGAAAGTGGATATAGGATTCTTAATAATAATGGTCAACATTTATTGAACACTTCCTATATACCAGGCACCACACCAAACACTTATCATTGATTATTTTATTTATTCCTCTCCACCACCTTCAGAGACAGGTATTACCATCTCAGACTGAGGACTGAGAGGGGTCCAGGAACTCTCTCAAAGCCACACGAGGAGAGACAAAGCTAGAGGCTGAATCTAGATCTTTCTGAAGCTCATGCTCTTTCTCTCGCCTGATAGCCAGAGTGACAGATTCTCAGTATGAGAATTGCCCAACAGAAAAATGAGTTCTACTGCTAGGTACTTGGTTTCCCATTTCTGGAAATTGGCCAAGTAACTGTGCACAAAGGTTTTGTCATGAGTGGGCATTGCACTGTGATCTTTAGGATGCCTTCCAATTTGAAAACTGAACATCTCTCCAGAAGCACTATTTCTAAAGGATAGAAGAAATGATTTCTTCAAAAATGAAAGGCTATGATAAGTTTGGGAAATGATAGGTTAGGGTTAGGCAATGTCTTACCTACAAAAATCTGAGAACTTTTACATAACATTATTCATTATAAATTTCTAAGAGAAAGAATTTGTACATTAGCTTTCCCCAAACATATTGACCTTGGACTCTCCCAACCTTGGAAGCCCTGTCTGAAGCTGAAATATTTATGCCGTTTCTTTTAATAGAGACTAATTGTCTAAAAGTGCTAATACCAGGGGGGAAATGGTTGGCAGATCTCTCTTAGGCGGAGTATTCTATTATCCCCTCCACTCCTGCTACTGTGATGTAAATCAGAACATTTAAAGTACAGAAAATCAGAAATGCATGGTGAAAAGGTAGACAGTGTCAAGTGAGGTTTGTTTCATTTCTGCTAGCACCTTGAGACATTTTTAGGATGGGCTCCTCCAGATTATGACCAGAACAGGTAAGAACCTCAGTACAATTTACCCGAAGAATACTAGCCCCAGTATCAGAGTTGTGCCCTAGCCTGCGGTTAACTTCTGGATATTACTATGTTGGGGTAAGAAGAAATTATGGCAAACTGAATCCAAAGGGAACAAATCTGAAGAGAAATCTTTGACCAAATGGGCATGACTTGAATGTAGTAGTAACAATACTACCGGTAGTAGTAGTAATAAAGATTAGGGTGGGCTACCATGTACCTCTCTGTTGCTGTTACTTGTCCTTTTAACTGGAGCATGCTCTAGGGTGACTGCATGGGTAGGTGCAGCTCATTGTAACTGGAGGTCACAGTTGGAATTTCCTCTGAGACATGAGATGCTAAATTCCAGGTTTTGGGAAACTGATCACACAATGCTTAACCTCTCACACATATTGGTCTTGAATATGGAAGTCAGAGTTAAATTTGGGAGGTGACTTGTGAGACGGGCTTTTACAGACAGCTGTGAATTTATCCTTCTTGTTCCCCCACGCTGGCAAGAGGCAGGGCTTTGCCACTTGCTCTTACACAGACACTTTAAGACCAGAAAGTGTCATAGCTGTCCCTTCTGTCTTGGGGACACAGTGACTGAGGGGAGGCTGGTTAAGGTGGCCACAGACCTGAAGGCTACTCTTTGGGAAGTAACTGAATGCCTTGGAACTGGTCGGACGAGTCTTTGATGTCTCTCCTAAGAAGGAAAGACTTGAAAGTGACCTTACCTTGTTCATGACGCAGCACACAGGACTGATGAGGTTATTTCATGTTATCTCATTTGGCCTTACATTGAGCTTCTAAGGTAAACATGATAATGATTTGCATTTTATAGGTAAGAGAGGAAAGGCTCACAGAAGTCGAATGACTTGCCCAAATTTACAGACTTAAACCAGAAAGAGTACTAGTTAAGATTTGTCTGTCATGTTACCACATGGTAGACATTACTGTAAATGACTCACTTGAATTAAAGCCGTTGAATCCAGCTCACAACCTTACGGGGAAGGTACTATTATTAGATCTATTTTATAGAAGGGGAACAGCCTTAGAGAGTTCAAACTGACGTGTCTGACAGAAGTAGAAGGGGAGTCTGAATCCAGGTTCCCAGCCTGCTGGGGATGCTCTTCCCATTATCCTACTGGCTCCAGAAAAGTGTTCAAAGCCTAAAGATCTCTCTAGTTGATCCACAGCTAACAGTGTTGCCAGGTGGCAACCGTTAGGGACCTCATTGGATGCCGATGTCACAATAAGTTTAATCAAACTACCAATTTGTGCCTAGTGGTTACTTTTAAATTACATATGGGAGTCACAAAAAAGTTAATATTTTAAACAGTTTGCATGCCCTGTGTCACAACTTATTTCCAGTATAAATTATTTAGAAAGCTATTTCTTAGGTACACTTCAACTTTGCCGGAGTAGATGATCACGAATTACAAATGAAAAACATATGATGAAGGGGTCAATGCTGTGCTCTGGACACCAGGTACATATTTACACTGGCTTTGTCCACATCTCACACTTTCACAGCTGTGGTGTGCTGGAAAGCAGGATGGATGGGGTTAGTGTCAGACATTGCTGGCTTCTGGTTTCTATTCTATTAACTATTTCATCCTCATCTATAGACTGCTAAACATACCTACCTCATTGTTTTGGAAGATAGGAAGATAAGATAAATTGAGTAAGCAAAATGCAGAGTTTAGAATCTGCCATGTAATAGATACTTAATGAGTAGTATCAGTTTCCCTGACTCCCCCTAATAATTTCTTAATCTAATTTTTGAGCTTGGGGAATTCAGGTGCATCTCCAATCCTTAAACTACTTATTTATAAAATGGAGCCCCTTCCACAGGCTTTTGTAAGACTAAGCAAATTACTAGAAAGTGACAGTGTATTCTCAGTTCTGATTCCTCTTACTCACCACATCTCATCCAGCAACATTTCACACAGGAGCAGTGTTTGTGCTTGTTGGTTGCGTTTCCTTTGCAAAGCTCTCTGCATCCTGTCTCTTTTCCCTTCCTTTCCTTGCATCCATCTTTCGTAGGAGGGAGGGCAGCATTTTTCTCTCCATTGATCATGAGGCCCAGGGAGGTCTCGTTAGTCGCTTGCACCTTCTCCCAGGCAGGCCAGGGGTGGAACCTGCTCTTGGGCTCTCCCACAAAGGGAAGAGCTTGCTAGAGTCCTGCTGAGTGACTGTGCCTCTGTGGCTTTTGCCAGCGAGATGGTGCTGGATGAACTTTGTGAGGGAGGTTTCCTGATTGCTTCCCCTCCAGGCCCCCTGAAAATCTGCTCTCTTCCCAGACTTGCTGCCTCTGCATCCTGAGTGAGTGAGGGAAGAACTTGCCATCTAGTGCACTAGACATTATTTGTGGGTTCATTGCTGTGGGTAGCTTGTGATTAAACAACAGCAGAACATTTCTGTGATGTCTGTTGAAGATGAAAATATTCTTCCTCACAGCACTTGTCACTTCAGTGTTCACACTCTGCAATGCCCCAGGATATTTCTCTAGAAACAGCAGCTGCTACCTTCTACTGAAACAGAGAGCTTCAGTGCTAGATCTGCATTCTCATGGAGGGCCTATTGTGAGCAGAGCCTGCATTCTCTGAGGGCCAAGAGTTGAACTGGATACAGCCCTTACCCCCAATAGGGTGTCCGTGGAAGCAGGGGCGACATTTCCCGCCATTTCACTGCTCCCCAGTTTTGAGCTAGTGGATCCAGTTTACTGGTGAGTCAAGGGTGTGCTCCTCCTGCAGAATCCTGCCTAGTTGATCAAATCAAGAGTTCTGGAGCAACTGGGACATTCAGCCAGACAGTGTCTGCTCTGGGAGCTTACAACCTAAGAACACAAGTTATGAAAGATGAGGTAGGTAAGATGAATGGATGTATGGAAGCCAAGAGAAAACAGATGTCCTCCAACAAATATTACTGAGTGAGGGGAGAACTGGCTTTCTTCAGTGCTGTATATCTCTAGTACATGAGAAGGATTCCCTAGTACACCGGGAGGGATGGAAACAGAAAGGAATTAATTAATTTGTGGAATGCTCTCTCTCTTCTCCATGTCCTGTCTACCTTTCCTGCCCACAGCCTCCTCTGGCCCATCCCTGTGGTGTTATATGTGTGGCCTCTCCCAGGAATAACTACAAGCCTACATTTGTAAGGACAAAAATAACCCTTTAAACTTTCTCAATGGCAAGGCTGCAGTGGTGGAATAAGAGGGAGAGTTTATTTCCCATGGTGTGGGGCTTTGCCTGATGCCCTTTCACAGTCCACTGTCCAAGCTGTCTCTCATTCTACCTGTGCCCAAAGCAGGCCCTGCCACCCACTTGTCTCTCCCAAGCCAGCCCCCATGGCTGCTGGGTGCTGTCAGCCCCTGAAAACCTGTCTACACACCCAGTGCCTCTCAGGCTCTTATGAGGTGCTGGTGCTCATTTGTGAGGGACTGAAGTGGCAGGATGCACCCTGTGACTGTCCTTTAGCTCTAGGAGTTGAGTTTCAGCTTTACTCAATTTAAGAGCAATTTACAGGTGGTTTAAGCTACTTAATGTACCTCAGGATTTCAGCATTAAAGGGTCTGCTTAAACCCCATGGGGCTGATCTAGAGGGTGAAAGGGTCTGCAAGGTCCTGGCTTTCTGTTTTTGCAGGGGACCTTCGTCCTCTCATGTGATGCCCTGCATACTGGGCCAGAACTTTCTGGACAAAGGAAGGCAGTGACAACAAGAGTTCCAAATTTGCGAAGATCACAATTCACAAAACAAGCACTGGAGGGCTAGGAGAGATCTTGGGGGATGTAGAAGGCATTTATCTCCTTTGACTAGCTTCCTGAAGCCTGTTTTACTCTTTCGTTTTTCAGATTAAGAAACTCAAAAGGATTAATACATTGATGTCTGATGGGGAAAGGGAGGTGAAATTGCAGTGAGAAAGAAATCTGGCTGAGCTTTACTCTGTGAATCTGACACTTGTTTCTCTTGCAGCCTTTCATAGACTTGTTCTTATGTCCAATTTCTGGTAACAAGAAAAAGACTGGTCTTATTTCAAAGTTAATGTGGTGAGGTTGTACCTACTTTGTAAGGAGGTACATCCTGAGAAAATAATACTGAAGAGAATTTCCAACAGGCAGTATAGATGGTTAATTATATGCTATTTGAGTGGATCCTGCAGAACTTTTCTCTCCTTGGAAGCCCCCATATCTAGGAGCCCCCATTACTTTTTCCAGATTCCTCCTTTGAAAATGCAAATTCCCCTGGAAAGAAGCATATCAGGAACTGAACATATTGATATTGATTGGTGGATCAAATGATTTACTTGCTAATGGAAAAGACTTGAGTTTTCTGCAGAAGACATGCTGAACAGGGAGGAAAGGTTAGGAACATGAAAACATTACATCATTAAACCAAGAGAAGGTTCTTGTCCCTTGAGAGCTTATATGCTCAGGCTGAAATCTCACCTTGAACATGAATGTTCCAGAAGGAAAAGCCAGCCACATTTTCTTAGACTTAACAATGGTAGGCAAAGTGTGTCTTCCAGACAGGTTACTGATAAAAGAAGCAATTGTATAATCTCCATTGTGCCCAAGCATCTTCGTAGTCATGGCAACATCCTTAGATACTTACAACCTGACAGCCAGGGAGATGGCTAATAATTTCTTCCCAATAATCACAGCTCCTGTGTAAGATGACTAGATTTTTGATATGTGCAGGATGACTCTGTTGGAGATGCTTAAGGTAGGTATTGGAGGGAGGGAGGCTTTGGGGGTAACTAGAAATGAGTGGGCAAAAATCACTGCAGTCGTGTGGATCCATGTGTGACCCAAGAGTAAATCATATGCCAATGATACTTTTATTTTTTTGGAAATGTGTCTCTTACTGAACCATGGTTTTCTATTTTTGTCCCTTTGCTCCACCCCTTAAGCAGTTCTCCCTTGAGGATATTGTGTACTCTGCTACTGGTCAATCTGCAGTCCAGAGCATTGCCATTGTGTCACTGCTGCTGAAGAAGTTCCTTACTCTTTCCTACGGTGTTACATCTAAATCCCACTCCCTAAGCTTTCCTCCAGTCTTACCCAACCCATCCATCCAGATGTAGTCATACTCCTTGCCTTGTCCATCCTCTTGTTCATGGGGACCCTGTTTCTCCCCATCCTTTGCATAGATGCTCCTTTCATATTCTATACATTTATTCACCTCTTTTTCTCACAGGGAATTTCTTCTCCTTTATGTCTTTCCAAATCATATTTATTCTTCAAATTTCAGGTATGTTCCCTGTGAAAACAAATCTTGATTGTCAACTTGATTGACCTAGGAAATTAGTAAGGCACACTTCTGGGTGTGTCTGGGTGGGTTACAGAGGTATGACCTCAGCCAGACTATGTGGTCTCTGACTCTTTCTTCTCCAGCACTCTTCCCTTACTCTCTGCTTCCTGGATGCCATAAGTTGAGCAGTTTTCCTCTGCCATTCTGCCCTGCTGTTTTTTCTGCCTTGGAGCCAGATAACCATGGACTGAAACCTCTGAAACCATGAGCCAAAATAAACTTTAAGTTGCAGATGTCAGGTATTTTGTCTCAGCAAGAGAAAAGCTGATGAATGCATTCCCTCTGCCCCTAAGAATCTTTCTTTGCTAGTCTGGTCCACTGGATCAATCATTTTATGTTAAACCAGTGCCACACAGCTTTAAAGACATGTTGTTAACTTCAGGGCTTAATTGGCAATAGTCTTTTCTCTAGAAGACTGAGCTCCTTGGGGTAAGAGTTGTCCATAGATGTCTCCTAAGGGTGCCCATAGAAAGACCTTCATCTCTTTGTGCAGTCTTTCACCCAACTCATTCTAAACCATCCTTTCTAAAACAGGACTCTCCATTGTTCCTGCTATGCTTTTTTGATATCACACCCACCCCCTGACGTCATTTAACATCATTCTCCCCAACTGGAAGATCAGTTCTGTGAGGGCAGTGGCTTCATTTGTCCTGTCATACCTGGTACACCCAACAGCCATGACAAAATCCAGGATGTTGTACGTCCTCAATAAACGATTTCTGACTGACTGAATGAATGAGTCTGGACCGATTGGCTGATTCACATCCAAAATGATGGAGATAAATAGGGAAACATCAGTCCTTTCTATCATGTGCATGGCTGGCATTGCGAACCATAGTATGGCTTTTTCCAGCTGCCATCAGGAGGCAAACATGGTTGGCAGCCAAGGGGAGTAGAGTGATCCATTCTGTCTATTCTATAGAGATGTTGTATATTTTTGTCAGAAAAGCCCTTTAACGAAGGACTATAGACAAGTTGGTTTACTTCTCCTATAAAATCACTTTTAGTGCCCTGCCTGTCCCCTGCATCGCTCTGATGTTTAAATGCAATAAAGTATGATAAAAAAGTATTAAATTATAAATCAACATAAAAATGGGAAGCATTATCTAGCCAGCTGTCTGAGGGAAGGCCTGGAATTAATTTGAATGGGGAAGGCAAGGGAGCTATGAACCACTAATATTGAAAATAAACATTAAAAGGCAAGATTGAGAGCCTTCTATTAGAACTCTGAAGGATGATGTAGCTTTGCTTGCTGTAAAGACCTTTCTGGATATGTCAAGGTTGTATAAGAAGGATGGTTTTGTCCTTTGAGAAACTCAAGGGATGTATTTCCATGTTTGAATGCCGATTGGTGGATTCTGTCCAAAGGAAGATGTTAAGGAGTCCTCAAAATCTTAGAAATATTGAGAAGGGAAAGAGAGCATCACCAACACCACTATAGTGATCAACATCATCAGATCAGAGACACTTGCTGTGTCCTGATGATATACATGAAGCTTTACAATGGGTATCTCACATAATCCCTGTGGATCTTAAAAGGTAGGTGTCTTCATTATCTTTTAATCTTTTTCTTTTAGTAGAGGCAAGGATTTAGGTTCAGAGATGAAGCCCATTCTATGGGCACCCTTCACCAGTGAGTGACAGTCAGGAAATTAGTAAGAGTTGTTATGTTTATCGAGACCTTTCTAGATGTCAGTCATTCTCCTAATGCACTTCATTTAATTCATTTAATACAATTCAGTGATACAGGTGGTGTTGACATTCTTATTTTATAGAAAGTAAACTGAGATGTAGAGAAGGTAAATCAGTTACTCAAGGTCCCCCAGCTAAGGAGGGAAGGAGCAGACCCCTGAGCGCAGAGAAGGGACACTGGGACCTATGTGATTCCTTGGTATTCTGAGTGTCCTCTCGAGCCCCTACCCTTTGTCCCTTTAACATGCTTCCTCAAAAGTGATTCAGCTTTTACAATAGAGAGCCACTTTCATTACTCCCACCAAGCCAAATGCAAGATAGCAACTCAGAATTGAGAGATTGGAACTTAACAGAGGGCTGGAGAAGAAGCTTGGATTGCTGAGGAGAGTTCCTGGAAGGACTCTCCTGAAAATGTTTACAGCTGGAGAAAGCAGATGTCAGGGAAGCCGCTATCAGGATAGTAGGGAAGTCTAATTGTCTGCATCTGAGTGGAAGATAGTTGTCAGTGGGAGGTTGGAGGTGGGGCCCACACAGCTATATGGCGTGTTTACTAAAATGGAATTATGCTTTATTGAGTAGCAAAGAGTAACACCCAGCTGCCTGAGAATTACACTGACAGGCTGCAAAGGCAAGAGAAAATTGTGTAAACCTTATTTACAAATCAATAGGTAATCTTTCATATACAAAAGGTCAGCTCTAGGAAGGCAGAGCAGTAAAGAAAGAAATATTACCTGCAAATACAATAGTGACTTTAAAAAATCCACCCAGATGAATACTTTGATGCGTATTCTTCTAGTTAAAGAACACTTCTTTATTCATGAGTATTTTCCCTTCCCACTTCAGGTCCCTTGGTAAAGCATGAACACATTGATGAAAAGCACTGATTTCTAGTTGTCTTAAATTCTGTGCCATCAAATGAGCAGCATGAAGTGGAATCAACACAGAGAACTTCAGAACAACATTTCTAAGTCTGTGTGTATAGCAACTAGGACGCTCAAGTCAAACGGCAGCTTGCCCATAACCCTTGTAATCTCCTGCCTTGGTGGCTTTGCTGCTAAGCATTTATCCTGGTTTAAGAAACAAAACGACCCCAATAACTCAACCCTCTTGGTCCCCACTGGATTCCTTTATGCATTTTGTGTTTTTTCTTTGCCTTGAAACAAGGAGGTAGTCATCCCAAAGGATATCTGAAGTCATTGCTATCTGCCTCTTCCTGGTGCTGGATCATGAAGCTGTTACAACTGGGCTTGGGCAGTTGACTAGAAATACTCCTTCTTCAAATACATCAATTAATTTTTAGCACTTTGTAGTTTATAAAATGTTTTCATCTATAAGATATACATACATCTTTTACAAACCACGTGCATCTCAGAAATCCAGCAATTGGCCCAAGATTGTTCAACTAGCAAATGGTAGGTAGAGCCAGGATGAAGTCCTAGATTTTCTGATTCTAAGGCCACCCTTGTTCTGCTACCACGTATTTCTCCCACTGTTATATGTCCAAAAGGGTCAGCCTCTGCAGAGAGCACAGTGGAGTCTGTCCCTAAGGAACAAAGTCCGCTTAGGGAGTGAAGATTTCTTTAGCCTGAACCTAGACAAAATTGTAACCTCAATCTCTGGGCAGGACAGACTACATTAATTTGCAGGGTGCAGTGTAAAATGAAAATGCTGGGATTCTTTTTCTAAAAAAAAAAGTTTAAACATTTAAACTTTTTGAAAATGGTAGCGGCAGAGACTTAAACCTACCGTGAGGGCCTCTGAGTGTGGGTCCTTCTGAGCACAGGGAGTTGTCCAACTACACAGGTAGCCCAAAGCCAGCCCTCCTTAGGAGCAGATGACCGTCTCTCTTTCTAGAACTCCTGTCAGAGAGCCAAAGCTCTAGATGATATGGAGTTTCCTGTTAAAGCTCTTATTTCATTCCTTAGTCCCCATTCAGAGAGTAGAGGCACACAGTGGTCCAGTGTTCCCTCTTATACCTGCTAACTCCAGTTCTTTAGACCAAAATTTAGTGACAGAGACATAATATCTCTAGTAGCTAATATTTATTATAACAGGCACTGTTGAAAACTTGGTATGTGCTCTCAATTGATTGCCAAATTGGCTTCGAGTCTACGTCCTTCCCTCATCCACATTCCCTCTATTGTGACTTTGCAGCTTCTGTCATTGAGAAGCGTTTCTCTACCTCTTGCATCTAGGCTGGTTTTGTGAACTTTTATGGCTAATGAAATGCATCAGAAGAAGCACTGTGCTAGTTCGTGGTTTAGTCCCCGAAGAGGCTTGGGTCTTCAGCTGTCTTTCTTGGAACCTCAGGATTGCCATAAAAACGAGGTGTTGCTAGCTTCCTGGAAATAAGTGTCACTTGGAGGAAAGCTGAGTCATTCCAACTGAGACTATTCAGATCAGAGAGCCCGAAACTCACCTGCCAATAACTAACTACAGTTAGATGAGTGAACTTTGCTGGGGTCAGGCAAACATAGTCCGCATCAGCAGAACCATTGTCCTGATCAAGACTGGTGAAAAATGACTGATGATTGTTGCTTTAAGCCTCTATCTTTGGGAGGTGGTTGGTAACACATGATTATTATGTTAATAAATAACAACAAATACACAGACCTTATTATTTCCCGTCTCTTGATGAAAAAACAGACTGTAAGAGGTTAAGTCCTTGCCCGTGATCAGAAGCTAGTAAATGGATCCAGAAAGTTCCACTCCAGAGTCCAAATTCTTGTCTGTTATTTGTGAGACCCTATCCTAACACTCAGGGCCCTGTCAACCCCTCAGCTAGTTTGAAAGCTGCTTTAGTGAAGAGAGTCATGCTTTTACTGATGGGGGCAAGCTCAAAGGATGGAGCTCCAGCTCTAGCACTCTCTTTGCTGATCAAAGAATGTTATTAATCAAAATTTAAAAAATAAAACTGTAATCTGTCAGAGAAAAACTACATATATGCAAAACAAAAAAGACAGTATCTCTGAGGTCAAAGTCACAAACTAAACTGTAGCAGAAATTTTGGCTGTATCTCATTAACACTAAATTATGCCTGAGTTTTGTAAGAGGTCTGCATGACAGTCCCATTTATGCAAATGGCATTACTTATTGCTGTTTTTGCCAATGAAAACAAAATGCAATTATATTAGTAGAATTTGCTCATTAAACTAAACTAAAATCTACTACCACATGTCACCCTACCTCCATGTCTAATCTCTTAGTTCTTAACAAAAAGCAATTATTCCCCAGAGTAGCCTTGGAGTATTTTACTAAAATAAGAAGGCATAATTTGATAATAAAGGAAATGCCAGAATATATGAATTCTTACAGATATTGGAGGTTGGGAAGATTCTGGAAGGCCTCAGGGTTGATGTACAGCAGGTTGTTGGCCTTTTCAATTCTACTATAAAAGAGGAAAATACATGTGAGTTATATGAACAGAAAGGAGTCCTGTAGTATTTTTCATGTTATGCAAAGTACATCAATAAATCATTTATCTAGTCATCCATCCATCCGTCCATCTACTCATCCATCCATCATTTGAACATATATTGAGCAAGCACACAGTGTTTTCTCTTACTAACTGTGCATACCAAAGATTAACCCTTCTCCATGTGATGCCCCTCACTTGGGACCAGTCTACTGAAGTCATCTTTACCCAAAACAGAGTTGTCTTTAGCCACTGAGGCTCTCCCAGAGTTGGAGGGTAGAGATGAGACTAACACTGGGAACGGAATGTTTGCACTGGCAACAAGAGAGGAGATGAAAAGCAACCGAATAGGGCGATAAGAAAATGAGGGAGAGTAGGAAAGAAGGTGAGACAGCAAAAGGAGATGGTGAAATAGAGGTGAAATGGTAAAGAAAAATGAAGATTAGGATAGAAAATTGATATGTCTTCATTTTTTAAGCATAAAATTCCAGCAGAGAGCATCTAGGAAGAGGCTAGTGATTCCTTTCACACTGTAGACCAAGGCTGCTCCCTCGCAGCTCAGAGGAAGTGGTGACTTCCGCCCTGCATTGCCTTGTGATGCACTATGTCCTGATCAATAGTCTGGAGGTGAACGTGTGTGCATTTAGATTCCAGCACAGAGTCTATCTTTTTCTCCTCTGGTTGGATCAATGTATATTTGCAGAGATACTTTTGTTAATTATTTCCTCCTTGTTTCATTAGCTTTTATGTTGCAGTAACCTGTAGCTGTCCTGATCCAAATATCAGACAATTAATCATTTTAAACACAGCCAGTGTCGCATAAGGCTGAGTACTTCTCCATGCAAGGAAGAGATGAAAGGGGTGCATTGCCCCAGTGCCCCAGTGCCCATTAGAGTTGGTGGAGGGAGGCCTGCCTGACTGTGCTCAGAGGGCTGGCTGCCCTTTGGTGCATTTCTGCAATGTACCCCCTGGATTCTGAGACCCCAGCCAGTCTCTTTGCTTAACTAGCGCACAAGGAGGCCACGAAGAGAGAGAAGAAGGAAAGAATCATGAGAGTAATGACAGTGAGGAAGGATGAAGGCCAGAGAGTGAGTGGGTGGGAGGATGGATAGGTGAGAAGAGAGTCTGCCAAAATGGGCAGATTGAGTGTCTTTCCTAACCAAATTCCTTGATGTACACATGTATGTACAGATACACATTTTTTATCTGTACCCTGCTGATACTGGGAAAATGCTAAAAACAAAGTCCTTATTTTTAAAGAAGATACAAAAGAGCCAAGAGATTTGTGACTGGATCCTTATTCTGCTGTAGGTTTGGCTGGGTGACTTCAGACAGGCCTCACAACTTCCCTTTACCTTTCTCTGTGCCTCATTTGTAAAGTTAGAAGAGTGACTCATTGGCTCTTCTCAATGTGTTCCATAGGGATTTTAAGAGAGGCTAATAAATGGTCTAGAAAAGAAATTTCCAGTGACGTTAGTTGAGAAACAATACATTACTTGGATTTTCCAAATGTGTATTAGCATGAAAAACTTTCTGAGTTTTCCTCTAGTAAGTGAACTTTAACTTAACTTGTCTGGTGTTTTCTAACCTTATTCATTTATATAATCTATTCTTGTTTTTAAAAACACATGCTATTTTCCTGGGTTCTTAATGACGCACAGAAAATATTTTGGAAAATTATTGTTTATTGAGGCCCTAACCTTTTGTGACTTTATAGATTAATTTATGGTAATTATGGACTGGTGTGCACCAGAAGTAGATCTGTGAGAGCACTGACATGTTTGTAAGATGTAAGACTGGAATGCCAGCAAAAGAAAGAAAATTTGCTTGTAGTAGCAGAGGAACCAAGGATCATTATAATTTAAGTACTCCATACCAGTTGATAGGCTAAATTTAATTTGTATTTATCATTTCTTTTTCCCATTATAGTAACCCCATAGGGTGTAGACTTTATTCCACTTTTACAGATGAGAAAACTAAGTCTCAGATGGCTACGTATTTGGCCGAGGTTTCATGGGGAGTATGTGCTATGGGCTAGTGTTCAAACTAGGATTACCCAACTTCAGTTGCATCATGTGGGAGTATTTTAGGTGTTGATGTGGAACGGCTTTGAGTGAGATGAGGAGACAGAGGCACTTTCTGAAGTCCCAGAGTGAGGTTCTTGGGTCTAGGGTGCAACACCTGTGTGAGACAGTGAGCAGGAGTCTAGGCTCTGGGTGGTGCCTAGTTCCCAGGCAGAGACACATGGCCATCTCTTTTAGGTTGACTTTAACATTTTAGAATGGCAGTCTAGGGATCAGAGGACAGAGCAGAGCCGGGGCTCCCAGGAATGGAAAAGACCTGCAAGGCTGTTGCTAGAATGGTCATGAGACATGAGACATGAGACTCCCCAGCTTTCTTGCTTACATTTCATGTAAATTCGGCAGGTTGGAGAACACATCTGCCTCTATCACTTCCAAGGCGTCATTCTGAGAGATCTCTCTGCAGAGAAAGCAACAGAGATCAAGTCAGTTCAGTTACATTCCTCACCTGCTTTGAGGCTCAGCTAGAGCCTTGTGCCAGGAGGATTCAGGAGACACCCAACTCCTGTCCTGCTCTCACAGAAGTTGGCTGTGGCAATGGAACAGAATTAACAAACTAGATGCTAATGGCCGTGGGAAAACTGGAGGATGAATTCAAAGCAATGGCTCATTGTAGACATTGTCCAGTCTGCAGATGTGGATGCAGGGAAGAGACTTGCTTACAGGTATTTAGGAAATACAGAGAATGAGAACAAGCTCTAAATTCTCTAGATCAGGGTTCAGCACAATTTCTCTACAGGTCCAGAAAATAAATATACTTGGTTTTGTGGCCATTTGATCTCTGTCACAAATACGTAACGGACACTGCCGTGTCAAAGAAGCCATACTTAACACCTCTGTGGCCTGGCTGGGGCTTCCAGTGAACTTTATTTACACAGGCAGGTGGTGAGCTGCACTTGGATGGAGGACTTAGTTCCGTGACCCTACCCTGGACCATGGGACCAAGTTCTCTCTCTGCTAATCTGGTTTTGGGAAATGAGAACCTAGATTTAGTCTCTTAAAATAAGCATAAATTTAAATCCTCTCAGCTTTCATGTCATCACCAAAGTGGAGGTTGTTATTGCAAGGCCTTTGGCATTAATGATGTCTTGGCCTAAATTACCCAGAAAAAGACCCTTTATGTCTCAGCGTTTCTCCTCCTGGAGTAATCTGAAGGCAGTGGAGAATGAAGTCCACTCTGCAGAAGCCAGAGCTTTCTAGGAGAGAGGGCAGCTTGATCAGTTAATGTTTATAAAGTGGCTCACAGATGAGTTGTGCTACCGTGAGACCTGCTGAGCAGGCCTCGTACACTTGCAGTGCAGGGGCCCGACCTCTCAGGAAGTCTCACAGGCAGCCCTCACAGAACCTGACTTCTGCCTGGGATTTGGGCTGAGGCTCTAGAAAGGGTCTGGAAAGGCCTGGGGTGGGGGTGTGTAGAGAAGGGAAAGAGGGCAGTGGGATTGTGAGTAGCAGCTGTTTCTGTGAGGGGAGCTGGAGACGTCTGGGACTTGTGAACCCCAGTAGTGGCAGGGCCAGTTCTCACAAGCCCTGTGAGGAGACATTTTGTGAGAGAAAAACTTCTCTTATTTTACAACAGCAGGAAGGAAGGCATTTATTTGAACATTTTAAAAAGATGCCATAGAAACAGTTGCATGGGTAGAGAATAAGGCAGAGAGGAAAAAGTTGGATAAAAGGAGCTTAAATCTAAAGGAGGCCAGGAACTGTTTTGAGGTCCACTTGTGGTATTCCCAAAGCCTAATATCGGGACATTTCTCCAACCCGATTTCACGTATTGAGAGGTCCCTTATCTGGGTTTTTCCCCAAAGAAGTAAAAATTATTAGAACAATCAAGAAACACCTTTAATTTAATTATTTCAATAGGGAGTTCATGTTTTATAGCTGCAACTTCAAAGACAGAAGAGGGTATTGGGGTTGGTAGGGGACACCTGTGGAACCAGGGGCACAGGGTGGAAAAGCACATCACTGGGAAATTCAGTGATCTTGTTTCTTCTCATCCCAGTTACTTGTCCTTAGTTATTTCTGTTGTCACTGATTGAGTGTTTACCATTTACCAGCCACTTTATACACATTCTCTTCAGTGCTTTGGGTCTGTGTGTGAAGCTGGCCTTTTGGTCTTGGTAAGAAATGGCTTTGCCTGTATGAGACCCTGCTGTGGCTGACAGCAGGCTCACGCACTTCTCTCTACCTGCTCTGTCTCCCAGGCCACCTTAGGGGCCTCTCTGGACCTGGGCTTCTTCATCATAAAATGAGGGGGCAGATGAGATGACTTGGCAAGCCCTTCCAGGGCAGTACAATGGGGCCTTGCTCTCAAGGACCGGCGATCTGCAGAAGGCATGTGTCCAGAGATAAAGCTTTCCTCATCTTCCAGGACAGAGCTTCTTGAGTGTGCACACACTACCAGTCACCTGCGTAGCTTGTTAAAATGCAGATTCCCACTGGAAAGGCCCTTAGCACAGCCAGAGGTTCTGCCTTGCTAATGGTTTGGGTGCCAGCCTCAAGACCATACTTGGGCTTGCAAGATTCTTTGGGCGAATAGTAGTAACATCCTACCAGAGTGTTTTCCCCAACACAGACACACAGACACACAGACACACACACACACACACACACACACACACACACACACATACATACATACGAAAAGTAGGAAAGAGGAGTCCAACTACATCAGCTCAAATGGAGTATAGTACTTGATTTTAAAAATCTTCATCCCTTCTGAAAAGCCTTTCTTTATCATCCGCGACGTTTTCCTGTCCTCTAAATTCTCGCAAGCCTTTTTTCATTTCTTAGTTAAAGGAATTGCTACATTGTTCTGTTATTGTTTTTTCTTTTTTTTCCTGGCCATTTTCTGATTTTTCAATCTGACACTGAGTCTCTAGAAAGTCTCTTACTCATCTATCTTTGTATCTCCAGCATCTACTGGTGAGTTGGTATGCATTTGGTGCTCAATAAATGATGGGTGGGTACATGAAGGAAAAACCCAGTTCTGTGAATGGAACCTGCTAAACTGCAAAAGAGATGGAGTTTGTCTGTGGTATTCTTTTATATCCTTTTTTTTTGGCAACAGGTCCAACTCCAGCAAATGACAACAAAGCCTAGCTTGTCTATGATTTAGGCTTTTGTTTTGGGGATTTTTCTTTTTCTTTTCTTTTCTTTTCTTTTTCTTTTTTTTTTTTTTTTTTTTTTTTTTTTTTTTTTTTTTTTTGTGCTGGGGATCGAACTTGGGGCCTTGTGCTTGCAAGGCAAGCACTCTAACTAGTGAGATAAATCCCCAACCCCGGGGATTTTTCTAATATGCAACACGCAAGAAACACATGCATATTTGGTCTGCTGCACAGATAGCATCTGAGTACCTTTATCTCCATTTCTCTGTGTCACAGCTTTCCTCAGCTCTTTTGCCTGCCAGATGAGGTCCTTGAATTGACAGGAGAACCAGAGAGAAGAAAGGAGAGAGAGTACTGGTGACTACAGGGGTTGATAAGGCATTTGGTTAGGGATTAGAGAAGATGGTTAAAGGTCCCTCTGTGTATGAGATTCTATGTTTGCATGAAGGAAGGGGAAATGAGCATGCACGACTACTGCAAGTTGTCAGGGCATGCTCTCCGATTGGGTTTTGGAGGACTATCAGATTTTTCTTTAGATGTGCATTCTTCTGGCCATTGGAGTGGTATTCATATACCAGGACATTTGAAGGAGAGGTGAGTGAGTTGTTCTCCAGCAGGGGCAATTTTCGGGAGTAAATGATCTCGGTCAGGCCCAACACGAAGTTTCAGCCTATCATGGGGTGGGATTAACGTGTCCACTATTACAGCTGATGCTCGTTTACCAAATGTTATGACCATTTCATTTTGAGCAGAGTTGCTACAAGTATATATGTAGGATAAAGAACAGCTAAAGAGCTGTGACCAGTGGCTAAAGACCTCACTAGCATTTCAATGACTTGAACAAGATGTGATAGGAAATTAAATACTCATTGCTGTGGTTTGGATGTGACTTGAATGTGGCCCCCCAGAGGTCTGTGTGGTGATGCTGAGAGGTGATGGGAACTTCAAGGGCCTGGTGGGAGGTGGCTGGGACATGATTGCCTGTGTGGAGGCATTAATGCTGGTCTTGGGGAGGGGGTTAGATCTCACAGGGGTGGATTAGTTCCCTTGAGGGTGGGTTGTTATGAAACACTGAATCTGGCCCCTCCCCAGTCTTGTTTTGGTGCTCACATGTGGCTGGTTCCTTTTCTGCTTCCCTGCCATGTTGTGGTACAGACAGGGGGTGGCGTCATGCTGTTTGATTTTTTTTTTAATTTTTTAATTATTTTTACCAAGAACATGTATTGGTACATTGTATACATAATGATCATAATCAACATGATTATTTTGTACCTGTACATGATACATCTTGGTTTTCCCCCCTCTTCCCCCCTTCCCCTCCCCTCCTTTCCATTCACCCACCCCTCCCTATTTGCAACAAGTGTAGCTACACTTTACCATTTTTTCCCCTTTCATCTTACTTTTCTTTTAAACTTCTTCTTTATCCCCCTTTTCCCTATCTAGTTCTCTCTTTTGAATACTATCTCTCTTTTT